>NMUG010011821.1:0-10523 GCA_002855965.1 Monotropa hypopitys
GACCCTGGCTCTGGACATTCCATCCATCCCCTTGTCTCTGGCAGGCGCAAGCTTCGGACTTGGTTATAACCTGACCGTCCACACCGTGGCTCTGGATTGTCTATCCACATCTCAAGACCGACCGTCTGGCTTGGCCGGGTCGCCGCAATGAAGGCCCTGGCTCTGGACATTCTATCCATCCCCTTGGCTCCGGCAGGCGCAAGCTTCGGGCTTGGTTATAACCTGACCGTCCACACCGTGGCTCTGGATTGTCTATCCACATCTCAAGACTGACCGCATAGCTCGGCCTGGTCGCTGCAATAAAGACCGTGGCTCCGGCAGGCGCAAGCTTCGGTCTTGGTTATAACCTGCCGACCACCCTACAGCACTGAACATCCCACAATTCAAACTATGGGGCTATCTTATTAATATCCGGCATCAATCCGGACCTCCCCCTCATCTTGGGGCTATCTTATTAATATCTGGCATCAATCCGGACCTCTCCCCTCACTCTGGGACTATCTTATTAACATCCGGCGTCAAACCGGAGCTCACACCTTGCAATGGGACTCTCTCGTTTACCTCACCAGGTTATAGGACCGTCCGGCGCACGGCCATCAGGTCTCTGGATAAATGAGCCTGATCCTTCTTGCTCGGCAAAGAGAGGTAAAATTATGTACAAACTAAGTTATTTACATTGTCTAAATATATGCCACAGACAACAATAAATACAACAACTGCTCTGGCTAGCTTGCCTACTCGGGATTTAATCCTTTTCCGGAAGCTCCAGCGGGGGGCCTCGCACTCCGGTATGCGTATATTGAGCCGGAAGACCGAATCCGCCGGCACTCCTACGGCGTCAAGGGTCATCCCCCACGCTTCCCTAAAGGCCATACCATACCCTAGTTTGAAGCCGACCTCATGGACTTCAGGACAGAGCTCGTGCGCCTCACGACGGTACACCTCCGTAGTGTCCTTCACACCTTCAGCATAAGCTTTGTTGTCCGCTTCGGCAACGGCCTTCTTCAGATCCTCCTCGTTGATTCCTCCGGTCTGGCGGACCTCACTGGGGCCAACAACAAGTTGTTCTTTCAGCCGGTCCCGCTCCGCCGTTACATCCTCAACTTGTAACCTGAGCAAAGTCCTCTCAGCTTCCACCTCCTTAAGCTTATCCTCCGTCTGTTGAACACGACGGACCAGGATATATGATTTTTGGAGCACCTTCTGATTGGCTCTGTACAAGCCAGCAAGGCTCTGGCACGCCTGCAACATCACAGACAGTCATCAGAAAACAGTCATCAGAAAAACAGTCATCAGTAAGGGTTCTTCCAAAGGAAGAAAAAATTGGTACCTTTATGAGGCCCGTCCCAACATTGTCATACATGTCCTCAATTCCAGCCGTCAGGGCTGCCATATGAACCGGCAGTTGTAGCGTCCGGAGCAGTGGGTAGGCAACTTTTGGGTCGGCGTTAACGCTGTACGTCGTCAAAACGGGCGCCCCAGAGTACTTTCGAAAGTTGGGAGCCCAGGGCTCAAGTGGACCCGGGACGTACAGGGGTCGGGGAGGACCCCTAAATATGTACCTAGTACCCTCCGAGGCCTCTTCATACTCGTAGGGCTCTTCCTTCACTTGGATAAGCTCCGGCTGCCCCCAGGAGGTGCGACATCCGGTCTGCTGGCAGCCCCATCAGCCAGAGCAGCAACCCTATCTGCTAGAGGAGCCTCCCTATCAACTGATGTGGCGGCCCAACCCTCCGGAGCATCGTCCTTGTCCGGCTCCTGCATCAACACCGCTGGAACCTCCACCTCTTGGAAATATTCCTGAACAGTCATTCGCCTCCGGGCAGGGGCTCGCACGACCGGATCTGCCGTTGCTTTCCTTTTTCCCCTAGACTTCCGGTCCTTCAAGTAGCTATGGTATGTCGGCTCATACCATAAGAGGGAGGGGGCGTCCCTGTCGCTACACCTCAACAGAGACGCTATCCGGGCAGCCGACGACATGCCCTCGGGTATTTGGATATTGTTGCAACGTCTGCACAGAAAGAGCAAAGTTAAGGCAGAATCAAAGTATGAGATCCGAAGCTGAAATACCGGTCACTTACCAGGACTGTCCTCCTTCATCGGCACGGGGGACCGACGCTCTTCGCCCGGAGCAAAATTGTATTCACCAAATATCTGAAGGTAAAGGTTTCCCCATTTCTCTGAGTCCGGTAGCCTCATAAAAATATCGTCGTATGGTTTCCGGGGAGTAAAAAAGTACCTGCCAGATGATCAGTTCCGAGAAAGAGAGAACAGACCCATCAGATCCGGCACATAAAATTCCAGGCCGTCCCTCTGATATAACACCAGGATGCAGCCTATGGTCCGGTACCCGTTCACTGAAAGTTGGTTTGGTGCAAGGTGGAACTCAGACAGGAATCCCCGAAGAAAGGGGATAAACGGGATCTTCAACTGACCTTCGGTCACGACCATTAATGGGACCGTCACATAATCTTCTGAGTATGTAACCTCCGACCCGACATCCACGCAGTTCACCGAAGCCGGAATTTCGTATCGGCGGGAGAACTCTTCAAATTTTGCTAAGCCTCCGCGGAAATAGTCAAGGTTTGGGCAGGAACTGTCTTCTCCAGTCACCCTTATCGGCCCCTCTAGGGCTCTGTTTTGCTGACCTCCCAGGGCCACATATGTAGGTTCGTTTTCATCCGAAAAATGTCGAACGATGTTGGTTCGTCCACTAGTTTGGAGCCGCCTTGAGGAAGAAGCCCCAGGAGTAATCGCAACAGCCGGAGGAGGCGTACTAGAGCTAACCTCCAGAGTCAACTCTCCCGGAGTTGGCTGAAACGAGGGGTCAAGATCAGAATGAGACAGAGAAACTAAATCAATCACCTGCTCCATGACGATCGAGGGAGTGCAGTTACCGAAGGATATGAAGCTCTCCGAAGGGTCCCAGAATGCAAAGTAAGTTCCGAAGGTCTCAAAACTCAAGCCTATTTATAGGCAATCCCAGGTACGAAGCACAACTGTCATCATTAATTTTTATTTCACTAGTACCGAGGTAGCCCGTTTGACCAACGAATCAGGGCATGACATGTGGCGGTCGCTGACGTCCGCATTTCAATTATTGCACTGACAATTGTCGGGTGACGTTAGAGTAAGCTTTGACGAGACCGTTCCCCCGAAGCAAAGCGTCTGGCATACCAAGATCAATCTTTTCCAACACATTTGGAAAAGATTGAGGGGCTATTGTGGTGGCCGGATCTATGCCCCAAGGAATCGGCCTCATTATTAAGCGCCGGATGTACCCTCAGGCCCTGAGGGTCCTCCGGCATGCCCAACTCATCGGTACAACGGGCCTTCGGCAAGAAACAGTTCAGTAAAGACTAGCCCTCACAAGACAGGGTAACCAGAGTATCCTCCGTGTTACCAACTGCCAACCTCCGGTCACCATACCAGTCGGCCGAGCTCCACCATCATCCTCGCGACATAGGAACCTGCTCCCAGGCTGACCGGTTCTCTACCGGAGGGCCAATGCTCCGGCGGCACCTAAATACAGGACGACTCATGCGCCTGCTCGCGGATCCTCCGTCCGTACAACCGACCCGGCCCACCAGTCGTTTCGGCCCACGTCGGAGTCCATAACGTGCGGCCCATGCACCATTCTTGAGCCCCAAACCAGCATCTCCCTATAAATACCCCCCTCGGGGGTACTGTTCACGGGATCTGCTCTCCAACAACTACCCTCCGGCCTCACTGCACTTGCTTTTGTCCTTTCCTTCCCGAGAAGAGACTAACTTAAGCATCGGAGGCCCCGTTGGTCACGACCGACCAGCGGGCACTAACCCTTTTGCTGCAGGAGCCAAGCAGGGGGGGGCCTCGTTTTGCTGCAGGGACCACTCAAGTCCTTGGATCATTCACCGACAGCCAGCGTCCGGATATCAGTAGCAAAGGAAGTCTCTGGCAGAAATCAGCCAATCAGCCACCACAGTGACTATCAGCACAGTACCTTAGCCTCACTTCTCTTTTCTCTTCAGAATTTAGCCTCTCTCTTCACTAAGTTTATACTTCAGATTAATTTCATACGATATATATTTTTTTTTCTTAGAGTTCATCAACACTGAATGCCTTATACCTCCTGATCTTACAACCAAATTCCTTTACATCAATGGCTTTTAGTATGACACCTCTCATCAATACAATGCCAACACACCTCATACAGATCAGCATCCCTCAATTCCCTAACACGTATCATAACAGATGCATACATCATGGTCATAACCCTTCCTTAATGTTTCAACAATTTCTTAATCATTTTCTTAGCTAAATAAATTGTTTTATTTACTCCAAATCATTGATTATTAACTATATAATTATCTTAAAATACTTTACGGGTCTCACATTCAAACTCATTGTCAAACATCTCCATCTAAATCGCTTGTGGCAAATTAGAAAAATTGCCTCATCAATATCTCTTCTATTTTGGCATTGAAAATCCAAAATATCATTGGTTTTTATCAATGAAAAGCAAAATACCATCAAATATCTCGTCTAGACATCTTGTATTTGGTGTATCGTCGGTAAAACACCGAAAATATCATTTCCTTTATTACGTCTTGAACATCAATTTTTTGGATCCTATGTTGCATAAAGGCTCGTCTATTTTGGAATTGGAAACCCAAAATATAGTTTTAAATATCTACAATTTTGGCCTTTAAAGAGCCAAATAACTTGTTGGGAGACCAAAACATCATCTAGTTTGGTTTGATTGTCGTCTGGAATGAAAATATCTTCAAATTTGCATTTGAAATGATACAATATTGCCAATATATCATTTGATATTCCAAAATATCGCACAAAAACATCAATATCTTGCCTAAAATCTCCTCTAATTGCCAATATATCATCTGAAATGGAAATATCTTGTCCGAAAACGAATTAACATTGTCAAGACATCGCCAATAAATCAATACCGCATCTAGAAATGGAAAAATATTGATCGTCTCGTCAAAGTATAGTCCGAAAATCCAATATATTACATGATTTATTATTTTCTCCATTTTCTCTACAAAATACAATCTCGTATGATTCTGCAAAATAACATCAAAATACCATCTGACATTCAATATATTGCCTACGTGTCGTCTGAATATCGCCTGGAAATTGAAAATAATGTCTGAAATTTTAATTCTAGACTCCAAAAGCTTCAAAAATGCAACTTATGGCCTCAATAGAACGAAATTGCAAGATTTCAAACTTTAGGTACTGAACATACATTAATCAAATAACAGATGTGAAACTAGACTTTTCCCTTCTGTTCATCATCTTCTCTAAAATTATGTTTATTTTTAACATGTGGAGCCCTAGGAATAATCACGTTGACGAATCTCACCTATGTGTCTTTCTCTATTCTTTATTAGAGCTTTGTTAAGTGATTCTGTGGTCCATAATTGAAAAAAATATATATTAGGTTTTGGGATTGAAACACATCATACCTTATGGAGAAGATAAGTGACATTGCTGATTTTTACGATGAGATCACTGGAAACATCTGAAATTACTGTCCTGCAAATTATTGACACAAACACTAAATACCAAATGTATATGTATGTGATCAATGTCAGCACACCTCAATTGATGATGATTTATTAGTCACAACAAAATTTACACATTATAATACCTGGTAGCTTCTTCTGTATAGAACATGTCCGGCCTTGTCCCGAGTCTCATAAACTTCATCTTTGTGATTATTTTATTTTGAGGATTAATTTATCAAACTGGTACAAGCCTCTTCCGAATATAAATCTGAGGAAACAAACGAACTCAAATCCACGAATCATCTATTATCTCCATCTTTTATACGATACACCGCGATCCCCTTCCCCGGTCCATCGACTAGGGGAGAAAAAAAAGGCAAACAAATGCCAATATAACTAGAGCCTTCAGGAATGCTGGTGAAATGCCATTGAAGACTAATGTAACAGTAAAGGTTGTCAATAAGCTTAGAGGTTCAACTCCCCCTAAAAAAAATCTCACAAAGAAAAAAGACACACTATAAGTTGTAAAGCTCAATATTGTGGCTCCCCGTGGGTAGACTACAATGTAAGAGTTTCAGCGGTCGTAACATAAGTCGCGTGATGGTGGACGACCAGTTGGGGATTCCCTTTTTGCTTAAATTTTCATGATCCAAATATCTTTAAAACATCTTCATAAGGTTCCCTCCGAGAAATAGTCAAAAAATAATCGGGAATAATTTTATCTGAACAGATTTTCATTAAATTTTAATGAACAGTATGTTTAAAACTTACTCAGATGAATGACTTCTCGATCATATTTTTTGACCATTTTTTGCAGGGACCCTAAAAATACTCTCAAAACATATTGGACGATTCAGATTGTGAAAATTTGATCGGTAAGTGTTCGAAAAATAATGATCCGGACCGTAACAACATGAGGGATCACTGACTGGAAGTGAATATGACACTCCTTTTAACACTCCATTTGTGGAAAAATTCTAATAGCAGGGATCCTTGCAGGGATTAGTCGGGATCGGCCGAGATCCCGCCTTTTTGAATGCTGTATTAATAATCTGATTCGTTCATAAATTTTAAAATAATATTTTATATAATCATGTAAAAAATCAGCTCATTTGGATAATAAAATTTTTTCGATCAAACAAATTTTATTATCCAAATGAGCTGATTTTTTACATGATTACATAAAACATTATTTTAAAATTTATTAACAGATCAGATTATTAATGCAGAACTCCAAAAGATGGGATCCCGGCCGATCCCTGCATGGATCCCTGCAGGGATCCCTGCTAATAGCATTACTGCCATTTGTGTGGAGTCTATTCTGAATTCCACCGTGATCCAATTCGTTCACGATGTTTAAATTGATAAAATATAGTACCCAGTAAAAATTCAGCTAAATCGGATATCGATAAGAGCTTGATCCAAACAGTTTCACATGAAGTTGAATAGAAATTAATGTTTTGCAAAACTATTTAGATCAAATTTATATCGATATTCGATTGAACTAGATTTTATAGGTCTTATATTTTTATCAATTTAAACATCGTGAACGATTTGGATCATCACAGCGTAATTCATAATAGACCCCAAAAAATAAAGTGTCAGGATCCACTCAGGGGGTCCTAATTTTAATAAAATCAGAAAGTTCACACTCTTGAGCAAATTTTCATAATCCGAACAGTCTAATGTCTTTACAATGTGTTTTTAAAGGTTCTTGCGAGGAATTTCCAAAGAAACTACTCAGAAAGGGCTTCATCCGAGTAATTTTTCATAAAACAACTTATCTATAAAAACTGATCGGATGAAGCCCTTTCCGAGCAGTTTTTGGGCAATTACTCACGAGAACCTTTAAAAACATATTTAAAGATCTTTTGGCTTGCGGATTGGGCGAGACATATCGCCTTCGTTTTCTCCGGTACCAAATGTTGAAGAGCCCTCTACCGAAGTTTGAGACCCCAAAGTGTGGGTGTACGAGGGAGTATAGCCGAGGAGGAACGAGGCCGACCGTTGATCTTCTCTAAGCTTCAAAACCGCCAAGATTCTATCAAGCTCACTGTAAGACCCGTCACATTTATTTATAAATATAAATATTTTAATTATTGTCAAAGGTGATATTAAAAAGAAGAAATAAAATTGTATTGGAGGTTAAGAGAAATTTTGGAATTTAATAAAGAATTTTTATACAATTATTGTTTATATTAAATACTTTAAGTGTATATTAGTAAGTAAGGGGTAGACGAGGGTGATATCGAGGTTACATTAAGGGCAATAGTGTCTTTTGCGTCTAAAATATGCATTAGGTTAAGGAGTCTAACCTAATATCATTATGCCTAAATGTGTTTGAGAGAAATTAGAGAGGTTAGGAAGAAGGTGGCTACAAGAACTCAAGAGAAATCCAACTTTGAAGGCCTTGGAGCACGGATTTGAAGACAATCTCTTTACGAATCTTGTTCGTATCGTAAGTATCTACACATTTATGTAGTTTACATCGTTGGTAATCTCAAATATTGGAGGTTTAGAGTCTAATCTCGTTTTTGGTAAAAATCCTAAATTTAGATCTTAAAACATGGATTTTTGATGAATCAAAGGGTTGTAGGAGTTTAGATTTGAATATGTTTAGTGTCTAAATATTTAGAACACTTTGGATGTCTTTGATTGTTGGTTTTGAAGCTTTTAGATCGAAGTTATAGAGGTTGAAGATTAAGAGTTCGTCAAAACAAATTTTTTAGAAAAATTCGATTCTACACAGCGGTGACCGGTACATGTGCACGCGGTCGACCGGTCGCGATATTGCAGTGGGCTACGTATACCTGTTGCGACCGGTCGCGGGTAATGCTGCCAACCGGTCATGGGATTTCAGTAAGTTACTTATTTGGTCTCGACTGGTCGCGGTTAGTAAAATTCTAGCAATTTTTTTGTAAACCCTTGGATGTTTTGGAAAATGTTGGGGGATAATTAAAAGACTTTGATAAACTGTTTAAAAAGGATTATCTAATCAGTTGATGTAATTTCATGATTTCATTTCTCTTTGTCAGATTATTTATCATGTGGACTAAAGTATTTAGTTTGATTGACAGGGACATTCGAGAAAGGCATTGAGGCCTCACTCAAGGGCAAAGAGAAGATTTGAGCAACGGTACTGGCGAGTGTAAGGATATGGTATTTTTGATTGTACATTCGCAGGGTTATTTGATTAACTGTTTATTATTGCATGAGAAATTATTGGCTAGAATTGTTGTAATAACACATGATGACATGGTATGAATGATATGCATGGACATAGATGCATGATGAAAAGGATATGCATGGACATAGTTGCATGATGAGAATGATATGCATCGACATAAATGCATGAGTTGTGATGGAAAGTATAATATGCATGTATATATATTATGTATGCCTCCGTGGGACGGGTGGTGTTATTGGCAACTTGAGTAAGTTCAATTGTTGGCAACCAGCGTAAGTCCAACGGGTGCGTGGGACGTACCCCAAAATGTGTGTGGGGTGTACGAACTACTACCTATAGTAGTAGCTATTTTCAGGGCATGGGATGCTCAAATCTTTTGAAAAAAGGCTTTGGCCAGTATATGTAAAGTATCATGCATGAGACGCATTTCGGAATGAAGGTCATAACTGCTCATATTCATAATCTTCTGTCACATCGATTACTTGTGTTTTGGAAGTTAAAAATATCATATTCACACTATGTTTCCTTGTTTTTGGCTTGGAAATAGGTCACAGGGTTAGCGGTCCACTACAAGGGTGGAGGTATTCGGATGCTGGATTAAGATTTATGAGCTAATATCATACTGTGGAGGACTCTTGGCGCTTGTGGTTGTTCTTAGTACCTTGGTAGATTTTTATTGTGTTTTTGGTTTCAGAGACCTGTAATGAAAGTTTGTAGTAGTTGTGGATGTTTTATTTGATGCTTCTTCTTTTTGGTTTTTTGAGTACTATAGCGCTATTGGGTTTTATGTTTGAGGTTCACTATTTCATGTTATCTTATGTTGGAAATTTCTACTTGAGGTATGAGTTTAAGGAAATTGTTGGAAGTTGGGTGTTAGTATTTTGGGACTATTATGCGTGTCTTTGACACCCATGGGACTTGCCTTGAAATCCGACTGGAAAAACGCCTGATCAACGTTCTTTTCCGATGGGAAGTGTGAGACCCCGATCCTATAAAATAATTTAATAGAAATATTGTTGGAGCAAATATAATTTTGTGAATTTTATTAAGCTTGAAATAGTCTTGGGGTTATAGAAATATAAGAAAGAATTAAATCAGGGGCCTAAGAGAAAGAAAGGGAAATTTAGGGGTCCGGCCAAGCAATTTGCCGAGCAGCAGTAGGGATCCGACCTAGAGGTCTGGCCATGTGGAGGTCTGGCCAGGTCAACTCGGGCATGGCAGTGCGGCCATGTGGGCAGTCCATCTAGACAGCCACTTTGTCAAGTAAGACAAGAATTCCGAGTGGGCTGAGGTCACATTGCACTTCGGCAGAAGAGACAAAGGTGAGCGGCTGAGTGGGCTGAGGTCAGTTGACTAGAAGCCAAGGTTAGCGGCCGGTGGGGCATACCATTGGTGAGTGGTGCCATTTGGGTGTCTGCCACAAGTCCGGAGTGATATTCTCTTCTCAAACCTATAAATACTTGAGCCATTCCTTTGTTTTTGGTACAACTCCAAACTTAAGAACACCCAGACTCTGTTTCTCTCTCTAAGAACTCTATCCGAAGCACTTCAGTTCAGCAGAGCCTTGAACTATCAAATTCAAGTGCTCGGTAGCTCAGTTTTCATACTCAGAGTGCTCGGCAAATCATCTGTCGTGCTGCCATACCCCCAATTGTTGTTCGGCACGTCTTGGCCATACAACCAAACTTTTCAGAAACATTGTTTGAGCTCCGGTCAGATTCATTTCAGTTCGGTAAATCATTTTCAGACTTCCAGACGCTTTGATTCACTTCGACAAAGATTCCTTCAAGCTCAGCAAGACCTTGATTGTGTCAAATTCTGTTCGG
>NMUG010011822.1:0-10523 GCA_002855965.1 Monotropa hypopitys
TACACAAGTTCTGATACCACTGCTGTCATAACCCAACCCAAAACGGGCCATGATCAGCCAATGAGCAAGATCGCAAAGGCCTAAATCTACGGGTCAAGGGATTCCACCACAAAATAATAAATGCGGAAGCATTGAAAAAATACCTAGAAGTGCATAGATGAGATTCATTACCCACTTTTTTTCTTTTTACAATAGTTGAGGCTCATAACGGCCTTTACAATCAAAAGAGAAATACAATAAAAGTAAAAATCCTCTAAGCCTCTAAGCTAAGCCTCCTCAAGTCTTGATGAATTTGTTTAGATAAAATGCATAAGCATTATGCCAGAGTGAATCAAGACATGTTAGAGTTACTAGTTTCCATGGATAAACAATATCAGTGATCAAATCTGTTTCTATTTCTCAACATTGTGGCTCATTAGCCTGTAATTGAAATCAGTGATCATCGGCCTCAAATTGTAGTCAAATCAAGCCTATGACCTTCACCCTAGATCCTTCGGTGCATGGTTTATTTTCGTAGATATTCCGACATATTTTGATCTTTATGGTACCAGTTATCTCTAGGAAGCGACTCTAGGAAAATCATGTGTATGTAGAGAGATGACATGATATCATCCAATGATCATATGGTCATGATCCCACCCTTATTACCCCTGCCCTACCAGTTTCAGACTCAGCCCCCAACATCCTAGCTATCGTGTCACAGTTCATGCCGTTCAATCATATCAAATATTTTCCGGGGTTGCCAATCCATGGTAATAAAAAGAGTATGTATGCTATTTTTATTTCAAGAGACAATCATAATATCATGGGATGCTTATTAGCATAAAAACATACATTTCCCAAATGTTTAGAATGCTCTATAAATTGTACGAGTAACAAAGACATAGATATTCACCTGATTTTTGTTGGATTTCTTGTTGTTAAGTCTCTTTCCTCAAGTGTTGCTCAAACTAAAATTTGTCATATTATAAAATTTATCATTATTCTTTCTTCCATATTTTTACACTGCCGAGCCATTCAAGGCTTATTGCCGAGCAGAGCTTGCCGAACTCTCTAGTCGGAGGGCATTTTGGCTAGTTAGAATAATCTCAAGGATCACTGGCCGAACAGAGCCAAAGGGCACACTAGCCGAGCACACATTGGCCGAACACAATACTGTTCGAACTCCTAAGGCTACGGGGCTGGCCTGGGAGACTTCTGTCGAACACTGGGCTGTAGTATAGAAGTTAGTCAGACATAGATAGGTCCATTGGCCGAACACCAAACAGGCCAGAGGACTTTTGGGTCAAAGAACTTATGTGTTGAGCTGCCGAACAGAAAAGATGCTACCAGTTGGATTATTTCAAGGTTTTTACCGAACAACCAAGCAGATGGATGTCAGTCCAATAGTGAATTGGGGCTTCCCAATTCTGAATGTGGATACCATGTTCTTTGCGGCATCGGTCGAATCAAGCCGAGAATAGAGGGAGTGCGGGAACCAAGTGTTCTGGATTGCTGAATTGTCGAAATCGATCGGAATGTGATTACAAACAGTTGGGGACAGTTTCCTATTCAGTTTGATGTTCTACCAAACATAGAAGACTTGAGTTTCAAAGAACGGACTGATATTTAGCCGAGTAGAAGTTCTCTGGATGTAATGGAGTTTGGTAATAGTCATTCTGACTCAGACAAGTGTCCGGGATGGATTTGCCGAGCAGGTGGAAACTCTGTCGAGCAGATTTTATCCGTTCTAGACATTTCAAGGGCATGCCGAACACAAAGGTTCTCTGTCGGACATTAATCACAGTCATTTAAATGCGGCTAAGTGTCGGTTGGGCAAAAACAGGCTTGGCCGATCACTTCAAGGATTTGTTGATCTGATATTAGTGCGGCAAGGACCTTTGTTGGTCCTATCGGAGGATAAGTCAGGTTCTCGTTTGGCTGAACCTTTAAAGGGGTCTACCGAATAGTAGGCAGTAGTGCCAGAGGACAATGGTTACTTTATCGAGTGTGAGGTTTGACTTTTGGACAACAAGTGATCTATGGTGATATGGAGGAGTGTTTTCTGGACAGGATGAGGACTACTATTTCGGAAAGATGCTTGCTAGACACTGGTAAGTTGGCCGAAGGGTTGGTTGAGCTGAGTATAAACGAAGGACTGCTCAGGAACAACTATCGAGCAGTTACCTGCCCGGATGGAAAATGATCGAAATGTAGGTTGAACGAAGGAGAGTTATAAATGCCCTGAGGAGTTTGGTGGTTTGAAATGAATGCCCAATGGCCTTCTTTTATAAGTCCAGAGGGGGGTAGTTGGCCTTCATTAATGCATCATTAAATGCTTGCTTGGACTGCCGAACTACCAACCTCCCTAGCCAATGAATGCCCTTCTGTTACAGCCGTCTGCAGCTCGCCGAATGCTACTATGCCACTGCCAGGCCAGCTTTTCTGCAGCCTTTTGCGGATGCTTTATGCAGATTTTGGTGCCCAGTCACTGACTTGTCAGCTGACGTGACCGACCAACCACACTCTGCCCCGGCTAGTTCTCATATTGTACAAAATTGCCCCAATTTCTCTTATTCTATTATTTTGACCATTATTTCCTTTATTTATTTTTCAATTCACACCCCAGAATTCATTTTAATACCATATGTAGCTTTAAAAAATTCCCGAAAAATCTCCAAAAATTCTAAAAAATATAAATTCACATTATAATCGCATAGTGGACATATTTTACCGGGTCGAGGCCTTATAGATAAGTCATCTCTCCAATTATTTCTACTATCTCATAAGGCCCAATGTACCGCAATGCTAATTTCCATTTCCCCCAAAATCAGAGAACCCCTTTCCATGGAGAAACTCGAATAAATACAAAATCACCCACTGAGAATACCAATTCTCGTCTTCTATTATCTGCATAACATTTCTGTATGCTCTACACAATTTTCAATCTTTCTCGAATAATTTTAACCGCATCGATAGTTTGCTGAATCAATTCTAGACCCAATATCTATCTGTCCCCGATATCATTCCAACATATACGAGATCTACATCTCCGTTCATACAATGCTTCATAAGGAGCCATATTAATACTGCTATGATAACTGTTATTGTAAGCAAATTCTGATGTAGGACAAAGGCCTACGTATAACACCGAGCAGACCTCAGCCTCAGCCGAGCTCAGCACCCCTTCACTCTAGACAGCTGCACAGCGCACGACAAATGCCAAGCTGCCAGATGCTGAGCTACCACCTTTGCCGCATTGCCTCAAGGAATTTCAGACCAGACCGGCCAGTCCAGCTCGTACTAGTTCAGCACGGCAACCCACATCAACATGGCCTCAGTAGCTGCACCTTAGCTCGGTTGGACTCCCGCACTGCTATTGGAATGAAACCACACGGGGACCATCCGACATCCTCTGACATTTCTATTATTACTTTTCAAATTCTGTTAGGGATTGTACACTTGTAATCATTTACTTTTTTCCCTTTTGTTTGTATTAGTCGTCGTTCGTTTTAGGATTTCCCTTGTATTCCTTAGTGGCTATATAAGCCAAGAGATGTACAGACTCATACAACTTTTTTATCAATATTGAAACCCCACTTCGAACCAAAGCTCATCTCTCCTTCATTCTTCAGGTGAACTCCTGATTTCCTGGTAGATTCCAGTGCTGTTGGATGGATTCCTAGTACTTCTACCGAGCTACGGTGTTAGTTCGATCATCCCCCCTACAGATTACGGTGTTAATCTGTCCGCCCTTTAGCGATTCTGTTTCCCAAAATCGTGTGCCCTCCTCATTTCCTCTGCATTCTGCGTCAGTTGGTATCAAAGCCTACTTCTAATGGACGATGCTCCAGAAGACCGATCAGTCATAGTTGGAGATTTGAGAGTTGTTCGACAGGAGATGCGTGAACTACGCGAGCTTGTTAAACTACTTACCGGCGAGTTTGCTCGTATTCAGGTCTGTCAAGAGAAGGCTCGGGTTTTCCCTGAACCTGTGGGCCAGAATGGTGTACAAGACAGAGTTCTGAGAAGAGTCCCTCATCAACACCCCATGCCTGCAGCCTTATCAGACTCAGATAGTGATGTCGATGAAAGGGTACTTAACTACGGTGACCAAGAGAGATCTACTGAGAATAGAGACTATCAGATGAAGGTGGAGTTACCTTCCTTTGATGGCTACTTGGATGTGGAAGGATTTCTTGACTGGTTGACAGAGGTTGAACGTTTCTTCTATTATATGGGTATCGAAGAGGAGAAGAAGGTCAAGTTTGTAGCCTATTGTCTCAAGAGTGGTGCCTCAACCGGGTGGGACCAGTTACAAATGTCCCGAGCATGACAGAACAAAGCCTATATACGTTTATGGCCGAGGATGAAGAAGCTGATGAAATAGAGGTTCTTGCCTGCTAACTACAAGCAGTTGTTGTTCCAGTAGTATCAGAACTGTAAGCAAGGACTCAGGTCTGTCAGAGCCTACACGGAGGAGTTCTACAGGTTATCATCTCGTAATGACCTGGTAGAAAATGACAACTAACAGGTGGATAGGTTTAACAATGGCCTATGCCTGACCGAGTGGTGTTACACACAACCTTTACTCTCAATGAGGCTATTGATCTAGCTCTACGGGTTGAAACCCAGCTGGATAGTGTCAGCACGGGAGCTCAGAGATTCAACAGTATCGCGACAACAGGACGGGTTTCAGTTGGAAGAAGGGAGCTGCCAAATCAGACATGTGGCAGCGCGGCAAGCAGAGGAGCAGCCACAAGAAGTTCAAGTGCTACTCAACCAGCGCGGAAAGGCAGTAAACAGGTTGCTGCACCCCAGAAGACCTCACCAAGCCCTTATATTCCATCTTCCCAACCTATCAAGTGTTACAGGTGTAGATAGCTAGGTCATCGCTCAAACAATTGCCCGAACAGACGAGTTGCTAACCTTGCTCTACAAGGAGATGAAGAAGAAGAGCTGTTGGAGGACTAGTCTCAAGAGTTTGATGAAGAGGAAGTGGTGGAAACTGATGGAGAGTTGTTCTGGTTGTCCGCAGATTGCTGTATTCCCCCAGGATAGAAGTTGAAACTCAGAGGCATAATATCTTTCGCACTCGCTGCACAGTGGGGCAGAGAGTGTGCGAGCTGATTATCGATGGAAGAAGCACTGACAACATAGTTTCCCAAACTATAGTGGATAAGCTTCAACTGAAAACAGAAGCTCATCCCAATCCATACAAGATTGGTTGGATTAATGACGGTGGAGAAGTCAATGTTAGTGAGCGCTACATGATACAACTTTCCATTGGTCAGAAGTACAAGGACGAGGTGATATGTGACTTGGTGGATATGTCAGCTTGCCATTTGCTGCTAGGAAGACCTTGGCAATTTGATGTTGGGTCTAACCACAATGGTCTACTCAACACTTATTCATTCATACACTACGGGACCAAGATTACTTTGGTTTCCATGGGAGGACAGAAGCCTAGGGAGACCCGCACTACTAGCAAGACTTTTCTAGTAGTGTCGGAGTTGGGAAAAGAAGAGCTGGAGGAGCATGAAGTGCACATAGTGGTGGTAAAAGGAGGAGGTCCATCGTCGACCAGTGTACCTGCTGAGCTGGAACCCATTATTGAAGAGTTCAGCTCAGTCCTTTCAACCGAGCTGCTAGACGGCTTACCCCCAGCACGGGACATACAACATCAGATAGACCTGATCCCAGGATCACGCCTCCGTAACTTACCGCACTACCGGATGATCCCAATAGAGCATGCCGAGCTGCAGACCGAGATCAGTGAGTTGATCAAGAAGGGGTTTCTCCAAGAAAGCATGAGCCTATGTGCAGTGCCCGCACTGCTCACGCCAAAGAAGAATGTGAGTTGGAGAATGTGTATTGACAGCCGAGCTATCAACAAGATTACTATCAAGTATCATTTCCCCATTTCCCGACTTGAGGATATATTGGATCAACTTGCAGGAGCTACAATCTTTTCGAAGCTGGATCTGAAGAGTGGCTACCATCAGATCAGAATCTGCCCAGGAGATGAGTGGAAGACAGACTTCAAGACCAAGGATGGCCTGTACGAGTGGCTTGTGATGCCATTTGGATTGTCCAATGCCCCCCCCCCAAAAAAAATGCCCCAAGCACATTTATGCGGCTTATGACTCAGGTACTCCGACCGCTTATTAGATCATGTGTCGTTGTTTATTTCGATAACATCCTAATCTATAGCCATAGTCGACAAGCGCATCACCAACACCTGAGAGAGGTCTTGGTACTGCTAAGAGACAACAGCCTTCACGTCAACTTGAAGAAGTGCAGTTTCTTGACCAACATCCTAGTGTTCTTAGGTTTTGTGGTCAGCGCGGATGGGATGATGGTTGATCAAGAGAAAGTCTGAGCTATTCAAGAATGGCCAACACCCACATCCGCACATGATGTGAGGAGCTTTCATGGTTTGGTTACCTTCTACAGAAGATTCATCAAGGACTTCAGCACCATTGCAGTGCCAATGACAGAGTGTTTGAAGAAGAAGCAGTTTGACTGGACTAGTGAAGCCGAGCAGAGCTTTGCCGAGCTCAAGGATAAATTGTCCCCAGCACCAACCTTATCCCTTCTAGATTTCAACAAACTGTTCAAAGTCCATACGGATGCTAGCTACATCGGTATTGGAGCTGTCCTATCCTAGGAAGACCGTCTAGTGGCTTACTACAGTGAAAAGCTGAGCGAGACAAGGAAGAATTGGACTACTTATGAGCTGGAGCTCTATACATTTATTCAAGCTCTGAGAGTTTGGGAGCATTACCTAATTCATCAGGAGTTCATGCTACACACTGACAATAAGGCTTTGGAGTTCCTGAACAGCTCAGATACCATTAATCGGAAACACGCCAGATGGATTGCCCGTGTTCAAGCTTTCAAGTTTGTTCTAAAGCACACCGCGGGCACCTCTAACCAAGCTGCTGATGCCCTGAGCTGCAGAGCATCCCTTCATGTTGTTGCCTGCACAGAGCTAGTGGGATTTGACTTTCTCAAGGAACTGTACGAGGAAGATGACGATTTCCAGGGTTTGTGGTCCCAATGTCAGCTCAGCAAGACGGGATTGAATGAATTTCTTATCCATGAGGGGTATTTATTCAAAGGAAATCAGTTGTGCATTCCCAAATCATCATTGCGAGAACTATTAGCCAAAGAGGTTCACTGTGGAGGACTTGGAGGACACTTGGGTCATGATAAGACTATCTAGCAGGTGGAAGTTAGGTATCAATGGCCTCAGCTCAAGCGAGACATTGGTTGATTCATTCAGAGATGCTACATCTACCAAACGGCCATAGGTCAGACCCAGAACACATGGCTCTACACTCCATTATCCGTCCTCGAGGCACTATGGGAAGATCTGTCCATGGATTTTGTGCTCGGGCTGCCTAGAACACAAAGAGCTACAGATTCAATGATGGTAGTGGCTGCTAGATTTTCGAAGATGGCATACTTTGTGGCCTGCAGGAAGACTCATGACACCTCCAACATTACCAATCTCTTCTTTAGAGAGTTTGTTTGTTTGTACGGCGTGCCTAAAACCATCACCTCAGATAGAGACAGTAAGTTCCTCAGCCACTTCTGGAGAACATTGTGGGCCAAGTTTGAAACTAGCCTCCAGTTCAGTAGCACTTGTCATCCGTAGACAGATGGCCAAACAGAGGTCGTCAACTGCACACTCGACAATATGCTACATTGCCTAGCTGGAGACAAGCCCAGGCAATGGGATCTACAGTTGCCCCAAGATGAGTTCGCATTCAACAATATCATCAACAGATCTACATGCCACACCCCTTTCCAGATTGTATATCGTCATGTCCCAACCCATACTCTGGATCTTGTTCATTTACCTTCTCAGCCAGGAACTAGCCGAGCTACCGAGCATAGAGACGCAGAAGCTGTCCGTACACTCGTTGACACCAAGGCCAGGATGGAAGAGTCCAATGCCAAATACAAGTCCCAGGCCGACAAGCGGAGAAGAAGGAAGACATTCAAAGAGGGAGAACTTGTTATGGTTCACCTTTGCAAAGACAGATTCCCAGTGGGTACGTACGGCAAGCTGCAGATGAGAAGAGTGGGTCCCTGCAAAGTTCTCAGTTGGATCAATGATAATGCATACAAGGTGGATCTTCCTAATGATTTGCACATTTCCAACACCTTCAACGTCAGAGATCTGATTGACTATCACCCTCTAGAGCACTTAGAAAACTTGAGGACGAGTTCATCTTTGGTGGGGGAGCTTGATGTAGGACAAAGTTCTACGTATAACACCGAGCAGACCTCAGCCCCAGCCGAGCTCAGCACCCATTCACTCCAGTCAGCCGCACAGCGTACGACAAATGCCGAGCTGCCAGATGCTGAGCTACCACATTTGCTGCACTGCCTCAAGGAATTTCAGAACAGCCCGGCCAGTCTAGCTCGTACCAGTTCAGCATGGCAACCCACGTCAGCACGACCTCAGTAGCTGTACCTCAGCTCGGCCAGACTCCCGCACTGCCATTGGAATGAAACCACACAGGGACCACCCGACAACCTCTGACATTTCTGTTATTACTTTTCAGATTCTGTTAGGGATTGTACACTTGTAATCATTTACTTTTTCTCCTTTTGTTTGTATTAGCCGCCGTTCATTTTAAAGTTTTCCCTTGTATTCCTTAGTGGATATATAAGCCAAGAGATGTACAGACTCATACAATTTTTTTTATCAATATTGAAACCCTACGTCGAACCAGAGCTCGTCTCTCTTTCGTTCTTCAGGTGGACTCCTGATTTGCTGGTGGATTCCAGTGGTGTTAGGTGGATTCCTAGCACTTCTACTGAGCTACAGTATTAGTTCGATCATCCCCCTACAGATTATGGTGTTAATCTGTCCACCTCTTAGCGATTCTGTTTCCTAGAATCGTCTGCCCTCCTCATTTCCTCTATGTTCTGCGTCAAATTCCATCAACGGAAGATACGTATCCCAACTACCCAAAAAATTAAGAACACACACCCATAGTATATCTTCTAGTGCCTGAATAGTCCATTTTGACTGCCCATCGGTCTGTGGATGAAATGTCAGACTGAACTTTAAAGTCGTACCCAAAGCATTCTATAAACTCACCCAAAATCTTGAAGTAAACTTTGGATCCCGATCACTTATAACAAAAACAGGCACCCCATGTAACCGAATAATCTGGTCAACATATACTCGAGCATATTTATCCACATTATAAGTGGTCTTCATTGCTAAGAAATGAGATGCTTTTGTTAATCGATCGAAGATAACCCAAATAGAATCATAACCCGGTTTAGAACGCGGTAATCCTACAATAAAATCCATTGTCACGTGCTGCCATTTCCATTCCGGAATTGATAAACTTTGTAATAACCCAGCCGGTCTATGATGCTCTGTCTTCACCCATTGACAAGTAATACATTTAGAAACAAACTCTGCCACTTCTATTTTCATACCCTTCCACCAGAAAGTTTCTCGTAGATTTCGGTATAATTTTGTACCGCTAAGATGCATCGCATAGGCATCCATGCGCCTCTTCTAATATCTCTTGTTTCAAATTATAAACACTAGGAATGCATAATTTGTCTATGAATATAAGAATTACGTCATCCCGGATACGAAACATAGACGATTCTCCATTCTCAACTCGTTGTTTCACTTTCAATAGATATTCATCAATCTATTACCCATCTCGAATCCGATCAATATATAATGGCTGAACACATAATCATTCTAAAAGAATATCAGAATCAGATAATAAAAATAATAGAATACGCTTCTGAATAGAAAAGAAATTTTCCACTCTGGCACATAATAGAGAAGATAGACTACCCACAGTTTTCCACCTCAAAGCATTGGCAACTATGTTAGCCTTCCTTAGATAATAATGAATAGTGCAATCATAATCAGAAATCAATTCTACTCATCTACGATGTATTAGATTCAGATCTTTCTGTGTAAACAGATACGTCAAACTCTGATGATCCGTATAAATCTCACAGGTCACCCCATATAGATAATGATGCCATAACTTCAAAGCAAATACAACTGCTGCTAACTCTATATCATGTGTTAGATAATTCAGCTCGTGTGGCTTCAACTGTCTAGATGCATACACTATCACTTTCCCTCTTTGCATAAAGACACAACCTAACACTTACAATGATGCATCATTATAGATCACAAAATATTTTGTACCCTCAGGTATAGATAAAATAGGTGCAGACACTAACTTATGTTTCAACAGGTCAAAACTCTTCTCACAATCATCAGACCAAACAAATTTAACTCCCTTACGAATCAATTTAGTCATAGGCAAAGATATAGTTGAAAACCCCTGGATAAATCTACGATAATAACCAGTTAATCCAAAAAAACTGTGAATCTCGAATACACTAGTCGGTCTCTCCCAATTCAACATTGCATCAACTTTGTTAGGATCAACACTAATCTATTCTTTAGATATAACATGCCACATAAATACAACTTGACTCAACCAGAACTCACACTTACTGAATTTTGCATATAG
>NMUG010011823.1:0-10524 GCA_002855965.1 Monotropa hypopitys
CCAATAAACACTAACATGGTCCCAATCGCTCGTCATAATAACCCCGATGCCTCAAGGCATCATGCCAATCTCAAACGACCTCATGTCACCACACCAAGGTAACTCTAACATCCGAGTAAGGGTAGGACATCAACAACGCAAACTACGCCTCAATGTACCAACAACTACACTCAATAGGCTCAACTAGTGTCAAAAGACCTAGCCACCACCACTAATCTTAATTCCGATAGAGGAAATCACATCAAATCCTTCAATAAGGTCAAGAAGATGCGCACTCAAGAGACTAGATCAATCCTAACTTGGCAACGATCTACCATAGAGGTCAACAAACTATACTTCCACCGAAAGAATATGGCTAGAGCCAAGGCTCATCCACCGGAAACAATCTGTCACGACCCACCCCGTCCATGGGATGAGCACATGACCAGCCAACGAGCAAGCTCGCTAAAGGCCTAAGATAGATGAGTCGAGAAATTTCTTGAACAATTTAATTATGCGGAAGCGTGAATCATAAACCTGAGCAAAGCATAGATGTTCTCATTAATTACCCAAGATTACAACATCAGGCTTAAAAACAGCCAATACATCAAAAGTACAACAAAAGGTCTCCAAAACATCTCTAAACATAGAACTGCCACCTCATTCTTCATCCTGACCTGAAAATAGTTTTTAGAAAATGCATAAGCTAAAAGCTAGAGTGAATCGCTACATACTGCAGTATAAGTTTCATGGATTAACAATATCATCCCTACAAGATTAGATTTACAGATAGAATATGGCTCATAGCAATAATAATGCTTATCATATTTTCTCTTTTGCTGCAATCACATGCCAACCTGTATATTCATTTCCAAACACAATTTATCATTTCATAATTTGGCCTTTGTCGTATAGGCTCGCCATTCCATTTGCTTATTCCAATTGATCTATTGCCCCTGTCGTATGAACATTCATCAATGTAAGACATTTAGTCTTTCGCTTGTGTCGTATAAGCATATGCACTATGACGCTATGCTTTTGTCGTATAAGCATATTCATTTCTCAATATCATGCTTCTGTCGTATAAGCATATCAATAACTTTCTCATATCTGTGCTTTTGTCGTATGAGCACCTTATTTCCGTTTCATCTCCATTTCAATTTCTTTTCCTCATAATCTCATTATAATTCCTTGTTGTATGGATTTTCGTAAAATAAAACATCAATCAATATTCCAAATTGTTCATTCATGTGCAAAGAGAGTTTGTGCATAATCCACACTTCAAAATTCATTTGGAAATAACATATCATTTCAGAATCAATAACCATAATCACATTTTCAAAGGAAATGCACTTGAAAATGTACGAGTAGAGCAGTATATAGAGATTCACCTGAATAGGGATTCCTTAGGCTTCTAGATTTCTTTCCTCCTCAATGAAAGCTATCCCAAATCTGGATAATAAATCATATATCAAAATTCTATAGAAACTATTGCCCAAGTACACTGCCGAGCTGAGCTAACTGAAGCAAAGTCTACCGGAGACTTACGTCCGGAGCTCAAAGTTCACTATCTGCTTTAAAGTTAATCTGACCGAAGAACTAATGCCGAACTGCCAAACTTGGCAGAAGAACTAAACTGAGTCTGACCGAAGGTCTCTAGTCTAGACGAAGTCTCATCTGAACATAAATTCAATATTTTACTCATATATGAGCTGCTGGAGACTCATGTCTACCAACCACTGCTTTGCTGAGCTGAAACACAGCCGACTCCGGACACTATTTTGATCAGAGTTAAAAATACAGATTTTCAAGTTTTGATTTCAAATTGGTTATGGGTCGAAAATGACAGGAGGATTGTTTCAAAGATCTTGGGCCAATTGCCCGAACAAAATGAGTTCTAGCCGAGCTGATTTAAATCAAAGAACGGACTGTCCATTGCCGAACATAATTGATTCGGACAGAAAAATGATCAATCAATCAACTTATGTATGGGAGTGCGTCCGGACTGAAAAACAATTTGACTGAACTAAATAATAATGGTCTGGGCAAGACTTAGCCGAATGCTAGTTTTGCCGAGCAAGAAATAAATGGTCTAACGGCTTGGCCGAGCACAACTCTGCCGATCAGAATAGCTGCGCATATGAGTGACAACAATAGTGTACGGAAAGACTCTGGATGAGTCTGCCGAGCAATTATTTAGTATTCTAGGGCCTTTGTCGAACACAATATGATAAAATACAAGAGTTATACCTTTGGCCGAAGCTCAATGTACCGAAGGTCAATGGATCTAAGCTAAACAGCTTTGCCGAACTGGTTCTGAGGTAAAGGATGGCTTGCTGAGTTGTTCGGATGAAATGGGATCTTTGTCGAAGTAAACTGAGTCGTCTGGAAGTCTGAAAATGATTTGCCAAGCTGAATAACAATCTGACCGGAGCTCAAACAATGATTCTGAAGATTTTGGTTGTACGGATAAGAGTTTCCGAACACTTAAAGTATGAAAAAGAGCTTGTCGTGCTCCTGTGATAGGAACTTAGAGCCCTGCCGAGTTGAAATGCTTCGGACAGAAATTCTAGAGAGAGAAACAGAGAGTAATGATGCTCTCAAATGGCGTTGTACCCAAAAACGAAGGATTGAAGTTGGTATTTATAGGTGAGGAGAGAATAATTGATCCGGACTGTTGGCAGACATAGAAACGGCGTCACTCATCAAAAGCAGGCCCCACTGGCCGCCAACCTTGGCTGGTAGTGGCTGACCTCAGCCCCACTCAGCCGCACACTCTTGGCCTCTTCCGCCGAAGTGCTAAGTGATGTCAGCCCACTCCAAACTCTTGTCTTATATGATAGAGTGGCTGTCCAGATGGACTACCCACATGGCCGAGCTGCCACACGACTGCTAACCTGGTCGGACCTCCACGTGGCCGGACACCCTCTGTTCGGCAGAACTTGGGTTTGCTTCCCAAACTTTCTCCTTTCTCACTTAAGCCCCTAAATTAATTTCTTCTCTATATTTTATGATCTCAAGGCTCCAATAAACATCTAATAATTCTCAAAATTTTCCCTAAATTTATATTTGCCCAATTAAATATTTTTATTTAATATTCTCTAGGACCTGAGTCTCACATCCTCCCCAGCTTTAAAAAAGTTTGTCCTCAAACTTTAAAAAGATAGATAACTATGAATGCATTTATAAGCAAGTTAGTATACCTCACATGAACAACTGCGAATATTTTTGACGCATATCACTTTCTTTCTCCCAAGTAGCTTCATTGCCAGATTTGTTCTCCCACCAAACTTTGATTAATGGAATCACTTTATTCCTCAATCACTTCTCCTGACGATCCAAGATTTTGACTGGTCGCTCTTCATAAGACAGATTCTTCTTGATCTCGATTGATGGCTGAATCAGAACATGCGATGGATCCGAGATATATTGCCGAAGCATCGATACATGAAATACGTCATGAACATTGGCTAGTTCAGGTGTTAATGCTAACCGATAAGCGACTGGTCCAATTCTCTCCAGAATTTCGAAAGGTCCAATGTAACGAGGGTTAAGCTTTCCTCTTCTTCCAAATCTGATAATGCCTATCATAGGTGACACCTTGAGAAATACTTTCTCTCATTCGTGGAATTCAATTTCTCTTCGTCGTGAATCTGCATAACTCTTCTGACGATCTTGAGCTATCTTCAGTCGGTCTTGAATAAACTTGATCTTCTCTGTAGTTTCTCGCACTATTTCTGGTCCAATGAGTTCTTCTTCTCCAGTCTCCGTCCAGCATGATGGTGATATGGATTTCCTTTCATATAAAGCTTCGAAAGGTGACATTCCAATGCTTTCCTGGTAACTGTTGTTGTAAGTAAATTCTGCCAAAGGTAGATGCTCCTCCCAGCTTCCTTGAAATTCAAGCGTACACGATCGCAAAAGATCTTCCAAAGTCTGAATCGTTCTTTCTAACTGTCTGTCCGTCTGTGGGTGAAAAGTTGTGCTGAAATTGAGCGTCGTTCCTATAGCCGTTTGAAGTGCTTTCCAGAATCTAGATACAAAGCGTGGATCTCTATCTGACGTAATGGACACCGGTGTTCCGTGAAGTCGAATAATCTCTCTTAAATAAGTAGACGTCATCTGGTCCATTGAATACGTATTCTTGATTGGAATAAAGTTCACTGACTTAGTCAATCGATCGACTATCACCCATATTGCGTTGTTGCCTTTGATTGATCATGGAAATCCGATAACGTAATCTATCGTAATATCTTCCCATTTCCATTTCGAAATAGGCAAGGGTTGAAGTAATCCGGTTGGTCTATGTCGCATTGCTTTCACTTGTTGACAATCCAGACATCTGCTGACGTACTCTGCTATGCTCCTCTTTATTCCCATCCACCAATATGATCTCTTCAAATCTTGGTACATCTTCGTCTGCCCTGGATGAATTACAAACTTCATCTTGTGGCCTTGATCCATAATCTTTCGTTTGATTTTCTCTTTGTCGGGTACGCATAATCGCCCTCTAAATTTGAGAATGTCGTCTTAAAAAGTAAATTCCCCTTGCTCGTTGATACTTTCTCGAATCTTCTTTAGCTTGGGATCCTCCATTTGTAGCTGGTTGACTTCCTCAAAAATCGATGGTTCTATGATAATTGTAGCAAGGAGCATTAGGTATGAATTCTCTGGCTTTCTGCTAAGCGCGTCTGCTACCACGTTAGCCTTCCCAGGGTGATATTGAATATTAAGATCGTAGTCCTTCATAAGCTCCAGCCATCTGCGCTGCCTGAGGTTTAGCTCCTTCTGAGTAAAGACGTACTTCAAGCTCGTATGATCGGTGAAAATATCGCAAGTAACTCCATACAAGTAGTGATGCCAAATCTTGAGTGCAAAGATAACTCCTGCAACTTCCAGGTCGTACGTAGGATAATTCTTCTCGTGAGTCTTCAATTGCCGCGAAGCATAAGCAATTACCTTCCCATCTTACATCAAAACGCATCCTAGTCCTTTGTGTGAAGCATCGTTGTAGACTGCAAATTTCTCTTCTCCGTTGGGTAGAGCTAAAACTGGTGCTGTCATAAGCCTCTTCTTCAATTCTTGAAAACATTTCTCACATTCTTGAGTCCAAATGAAAGGTTCTCCTTTACGTGTAAGCTCCGTCATTGGCACTGCAATCTTTGAAAAGTCTTTGACGAAACGTCGATAATATCCAGCGAGTCCAAGAAAACTACGAACTTCGGATACTGAAGTTGGTGCTGACCAATTAATCACGACTTCAATCTTTTGAGGGTCCACTGAAACACCTTCTTTGTTAATGATGTGCCCAAGAAAATGAACACTCTCGATCCAAAACTCGTATTTGCTGAATTTTGCATAAAGCTTCTTCTCTCATAGGATTTGTAGAACTGTTGCCAAATGAGTTGTATGTTGCTCCTCGTTCTTTGAGTAGATCAAAATGTCGTTGATAAATACGATTATGAATTCGTCGAGATAATTGGTGAAGATTCGATTCATGAGATCCATGAATGCTGCTGGCGTATTGGTTACTCCGAATGGCATGACTAGAAATTCGTAATGGCCATATCTGATACGAAAGCGGTCTTCTCTACATCTTCTGCTCTGACCTTCAGCTGATGATATCCTGAGCATGAGACGATCTTCAAAAATACTTGAGCTCCTTGCAATTGATTGAATAAGTCGTCAATACGGGGTAACAGATACTTGTTCTTGATTGTAATCTTGTTCATCTCCCCGTAGTCGATGCATAGACGCAGGGTTCCATCCTTCTTCTTGACAAATAACACTGGTGCTCCCCACAGTGATGAGCTTGGTCTGATAAAATCTTTGTCCACCAAATCTTGCAGTTGCATCTTCAATTCTTTGAGTTCAGTCATTGCCATTCAATAAGGTGCTTTAGATATCGGTTGAGAATCAGGTACGAACGACACCAACCAAAGAGAGAAGGCTCACAATTTTTCCAAAAGACCCACTTTGCCAAAACAAGGGAATAAATGACCATTTTCTCAAAAGACTTGCTTTGTCAAATACAAGGAAGTTGGTTTTCAATCTACCAAGTCCTACGAGTTCCAAACGACTCATTTTCAATACTTTCAAAACGTTGGTTTCTAGTATATCAACTTTCATCAATTTCCAAGGAGATTGGTTTCTAACATACCAATTCCTTAATCTATCAAATCAAATGAGTTATTAGGTTTTGGCTAGTTCCGATATAGTTGGGGATGAACCAGACAACCCCCCATTGCGCAATGTCGTGAATACATAGCATTCAGGGATCAAAATCCCAGGGTTCAAAATCTCATAAAGATAGCCAACAATAATATACTCACATGTTAGGGTCTTTCATCCAACATTTATCTTTTCATTAAATAATTTCAATAAGATTAGGGCAACGCCTCCTAATCACCCAACTAGACCCAAAACATGAGTTATACCAAAATTCCTTCAAATTGTTCAATTGTCGATTCAAACGTGTCGAGACACATACTAGACTTATTAATTGACTAAATCAATTGAAATCATCCATTTATCCCAATTTGATTCAAGACTCGAAAGTTAGGGTTTTACACAAAATTGGGGTTTTTGAAATCGAACAAGGAATCGACAAATTAAGGTCGTAAGGAGTTTAACAAGACCCTACTCAACCCACATACTTGATTAGTTGAAGGTTAGACACAACCCACAAGAGCTAATTTCGAAAATATACCAACACATATAAATTTTCTTGAAAATCTTAGAGAGAGGAGGAGAAAACCAAAGATAGATACAAAAGGGATAGGAATCTCTACCTAGATCGAAGATCTGCGAAACCCTAGGTGAGGGTTTGTGCTCCAATGAATGATCCGTGACCATAGCCGCATAGAGGACGAGCTTGTGATCAATGTTTGTGAAGACAATTTGCTCCAAAACCCCATTGATTGAGTGTGAGAGAAGAGAGAAGGGAGAGGAGAGGGAGAGAGAGAGAGAAACTACCGAGAGAGAGTGAGGGGGAGATACATACGGCTAGGGTTTGCATTAGGGTGTAAAATGGCGTGAGAGTTGTGTAGGAGGGACATATGTATGAGTTCAAAAACTCATTCCCGAAATGCCCTTAATGAGGTGTATATCGATATACGCTACCATGTATATTGGTATACAAACTGTTCTGTTGGACCACATGAGCAATGCATTTCGATATGCACCTTCTTGCATATCGAAATGAAACAAGAAAAGGGGCTTACAAGACCTATATATCGATATATAGAAGGGGGAAGAATCCTTATTTCGATATATAGAACTGCTGTAGGATATCTCAAGGACACATGGGAGTATTTCGGTCATAACTTCTTCGTTCGAGCTCCGATTGAGACGATTCAAATTGCGTTGGATTCGTAAATAGATTCTATACGACTTTCTTGAAGAAAGTGATTCCATTTGGAAGATATTTCTGGATTGGAATAGGCCAACAACATTGTTATACCTTCGCCCGGATACTTCGCTACAACCCAAACTTCAATAAACACCTCCAAATGAATATTCGAACATCCCCACGCCTCGCATGACCCAAATGAACATATCGGGGAGACCCGAATATCGACAAATCCAAGATTCATCTAATGGAGTACAAGGGGAAATCTCACTGACTTAAAATTGTGAAGGAGCATATCGATATGTCATCCTTGCATATCGAAATGAGGCTGAAGGAGAAGGGATTTGAGGTTGTTGTATTTCGATATACCCTCCAGGTATATCGAAATACCTAAGAAGGAAAAGTGTACAGAGGACTTCTTATATCGAAATACACTAAGGGATATATCAAAATAATGCCATTTCGATAGGAAGACCAACAGGTCACTTTTTGATATACACACTTATCGTATATCGAAATGTTCAAGAAGGAAACTTGGGCAGAGGAGTTCACATATCGAAATGAGGAAGGGTCAGAGACAACCCTGTATCGAAATGACACCCAAGCAAGGGCCATCAGGAGGCTTGGCCATATCAAAATGAGACACAAGGGAGGGACTCCTATATTTCGATATATGGATAAAAGAATGGAGATTTACTTCGAATGAATTTAAATGGAAATTTAAATGAATAAATCTTCCCAAGAATAAATTTAAAGTAACAGGAAATTATATTCAAATTTCTGGACCGTTACAAACCTCACTGAATGACTTCAACGAAGGAGTATATCGATATGCAAAGGGGATGCATATCGATATACAAACTCTCTGTCCGAAACCAAAGAAGGAACATATCGATATGCAGAGGATGCATATCGAAATCCAAACTCTCTACTCAACATTAACGAAGGAGTATATCGATATGCAGGAGATGCATATCGAAATACAATCCTAATATAGGCACATCGAAATGCAAACCTCATATCGAAATGCAAGGGAGGCATATCAAAATATGTAAGAAGGAAAAGGGAATAGAGGTTATGCTATATCGAAATGCTAAAAGGGGCATATCGAAATACAGAGCATTTCGATATACAACAAAAGTTGTATATCAAAATACTGGGCATAAAAGAGGGATTTGGTCTGGGGCCTCCGGGCCGCCCGACACTCTCCCGAATCAACCCGAACCTTTCTGATAGCAACCAATAGACACAAACGAAGGATTTGCTTCAAAGAATTTACGACATAAGTTCAATTTGGAGGATTTGGGGATTTAAAATCAACCAAAATCAAGCATGGGGAAATAGAATTCCAAGAAATCCTTTAATTAAATTCTCAACCATTACATGTGTTGCAGTTATTCAGTGTGGTAGAGGTATTAGGTATGTGCTGCACTCAATTGTACTATGTATGCTTATTGTCTGTCATGTCGGATAAGGTCAGTCCGGTTGGATTTGACATCTAAGCAGTGCAGCAACAGGCATCTCGGATGCACTGTCTAGATCCCCTTGATATAGCTAGAAACATGTCTAATAAGGAGTTTGTGCTGAGGATGAGGTTTAGCCCTGTGTGGCTAAGCATTCTGGCAGCACAGGAGATCTGTTTAGGGACATACATGCTGGATCATTGAGGATATAGCTGGTCGTGTATTCTATGTATAATACCTGGACTAGGACTTGGATAATATATCCAACCGTACATCCAACGGCTATGTTGCGCTGGGGATTAAGTCTAACCCAGTGCGGCGGACATCCTGGTAGTGCGACTGATAGATGTTGAGGGGCTGCGTGCTGGATCATGATAATAGCTGCTTAGCCATGTATTAAGTATGTACCTCAGCTGTGGATAAGACTAGGTCCTGTGCGGTAAGCGTCTTTAGTGCGAGATGACATTCAGCTTGACAATAACAAGGGCGGGATGTATAGGCATTGGTTAATGAGTAGAAGTTAGTTAATGCATGTCCCAACTGTTATTAGGTCGGGTGAGTATAGTAGAAGTAAAGAAGAAGTTAAACGGTAGAATGTGATTAGGTAGATGGATTGAACGGATTGGGAGGCAAGAAGTCTTCAGTCTAGATTCATCCCCCTTCGTGATGAGAAGTCGAAAAGTTGGAAGGTCACATTAATGGAGGAGAGAGAGACATACAAAAGGAAGCATATGAAACCCATGAAGGGACCGAATCATATTCTCTCTAGTAACTCTGACTCTAGCAATTTGAATTCTCTCTCTGTTTTCTCTCTTTCGATAAGGATTAAGTTACTCTTTTGGGACTAACTTAATCATCGGAGGGCCTTCCAAGCCACAGAGACAGGGGTCTTCTAACCATTGTTTGTGGTTGCATAAAGATACAGAGAAGGAAGGAAGCAAGATGAACAGAAGCAATCCAGTCAGCAAACTAATTCAAAAGAATATCAAGCGGGGTATTTGTATCCACGCACAATTGCCGCTGTCTGTAGAAAATCCACACACAAAGTTCGAAGAAGAAAGCTACGTGCGAGTTTGAATCAAGTTTGAAGAAGATGACAACCATGAGAGACAATGAAGCGCCAGGACAAATAAGAATTGCTAGAGATGGTAAGAGGGCCATGGAGAATCACCCTTAACCACCACCGGCACAAAAGATGTCCAAGGGTCATTCTCATTTCCAGAAATTCGTGAGAGGAGGACCAAGTCAGCATGGTGATAGGGAAAGAGAAGATGAAGCGATGAATGATGGAAATCTGGAAGATGAAGAATATTTGAACATGGGTGATGATTACTCGAAGGAAGAAGATAGCAAGACATGTTCTATAGGTTCTCAATCCCGAACCAGATCTAGGTCTGTTAGGGATGAGGATCTTGTGGAACTAGTAAAGACGCAGGCAGACACAATCAAGCGCTTGGAAAGGGCGATGGAATGCATGGCCCAGTAGCAGAATCCCAGGCCAGGGGACCAGGCGCCTCCAGTGATTGGTCTGTCGGAGAGTTAGGGAAGACGAACAGTTAATACACACGCAAGGGCTGTTGGGGCCCAGGGAGGGGCACCTAATACCTTAGTGTTGTCCCTTAATATTTTGATGATGATTTTAATTGAATTACTTTATGCACTCAATTTAATTTTATAGTGATGATCTCTAATTGTTAATCATTCTAATTGAATAATTCATCTCACTAATTC
>NMUG010011824.1:0-10522 GCA_002855965.1 Monotropa hypopitys
TAAATGCTAAGAATCTTAAAGTTAGAAAAAAGAGTAATTCTATGAAATGCGTGATAGATGAAATATTCGGAATATCATAAATCCAATAGTTATTTGATGAATCTCAAAGCATATGTAATGAGAAGAATATTATGAATAAAGTGGCATATTGTTTTGTGAAATGAAAGAGAATATATGAGATAAAGAGATGGAAATACTAATGAAATCATAATATGAATGATAGAAAGATGAGAAAGAGGAAAGATGCAAAGTTGAATATGTACAAAACGTACGACCATGCTCATTGGTAAAATTGAGTGTACGCATAAAACATGCGACCATGCTCATTGGTTAAATTGAGTGTACGTACCTAATTGTACGACCATGCTCATTGGTTAAATTGAGTATACGCATAGAGAAGTGCGGCCATGCTCATTGGTAAAATTGAGTGTACGCATAGAGAAGTGCGACCATACTCATTGGTAAATTGAGTGTACGTACAAAATGTACAGCTATTGGTGAAATTCTTGAAATGGAAAGGTGGAATCTGGAATCTATCAAATAATACGTACAAATCGTACGACTGTGATTACTAGTGATATTGTGTGAATGTGAATCTTGGAAACAGAAATATGGAAATCTGATCAATCTTGGAATCTGTTGAGAATGAGAATAATTATTAATGCTCAAGAGTAAAAAGAGTTATCTTAAAGATGTGAATGTGTTGGTGTGAGTTATATATATATGAACGGAAGTAAAGAGATGAAGAGAATTGTAAAGAAAATTATTGCTTCTCTTATTTATGTACTTCTTTAGTATTCACCAGTCGTTGTCGCTGATGCACACTTGTGCTCTTTTTTTAGGTATTCGAGCTAGAGTTCACAGTTCAGTCTAGTCCAACTGACGAGACGTTATAGAGTTGTGGAGTCTGTGAGTCTTTTATTTATTTCTTTATTTGAGAGGATATTTAACTCACTTTGAGTCTGCTTTTTTTTATTTAGAGTTGTAGTAGTTGTTCAGGGTTGTGTTGGAGTTGAGTTTTAGTATCGGACATGTTGTCCAAGAGTTCTTTTTATTTATTAGAGTCTGTATCATCTGTGATTTATAATCAGATCAGTGAAGTTTATTTTCTATTGTCGTGTAGTGAGTTGTGATTAGTTGATGCTGTAGCCACGTGTTATCTTTGGATAAATGGCTTTATAGTTGTCGGGGATGAGGCGGTGACATCAACGGCCTTTTATAATGATGTAGCTCCGATATCTTCCAGGAGTGGGGCGTCCAACACCTCGACCCAATGAACTTTCTTCGTCTGCTTGTGGACCAGACAGCAGAGATACAACATTTCTTTAAGGCAACCTGGTCCCTATAAATGTCTTCTTGTTGTCCGGAGACTAAACCAGACAACCTGGCGATTGGTTGATGCAATAGCCTGCATCGAGTGAATCCAAACTCGGCCTGAGATGGCATTGTAGCGGCTCAGTGCATCAATGATGATGAACTCTGTCTCGATCATTTTAGATCATGCCCCGGACCGACAGGGTTATTCTCCCAAGGGGCCAGATCGGTGTCCTGTTAAATTCGACTAGGGGGTCATCGGTCGATTAGAGATCTTCCGAAGAGAGCTTCAGCACCTAGAACAATGGATAGTACATGACCTCGGTGGAGCTTCTCTGGTCGATGAGGATTCTCCGGACATTGGCAAACCCAATTCACACTGTGACTACTAGCACATCATTGTGCGTCAATTGGACACACTCAAGGTCCGCTGTGAAAGAAATCGTACACCTTTGTTTTAAATTTGCTCAATATAAGAAAGCTAATGCGAACACTGAAATAAAACTGCTCTTTTACACCTTTTCGAAGGACTGTTCTTGCCTTAAGCCCGATGCGACAATGCCTTTGTCATTAACATGTAGTGGACCGATACTCTTGCTACCTAGATCCAAAAGGAAATCAAAGTGTGAGATATAGTATTTAAAGTTTAGATATAAAGTTAAAAGTTGCTAAAAATCATATTGGCCAAAGCCCATCTTTAATTTGGCCGGAGCCCATATATAATTTTTTAATATTGAGATGTCCCCCTCACTACACGACATTTTGTCCGCCTTTAAATTTGCCCGAAGGCCACCTTTAAAATTGCCCGAATGCCACCTTAATACAAAAGATAAATTACATTGCACTAAACGAAATAAAATATCTCAAACACTCACTGAAGTCTCTTATGAGGATGATATCGCTTTATAGATTGGGGACTCCTCGATCCACCTTTTCAGATCCTACAAAACATCTGAAAAGATTAGTATACAATAACAGTAACCGAATAATAAATCGAAAGTATGAATCATGAACCACCATTTAACCCACACCATACACCAATCTTGAATCCACTTGTTCATTAGATTTTATTCAATTAAATACCCTATTACATGGTATTATGGCCACACATCCACACATCACGATCATCTCAATAATGCTTGTCCAAATGACTGCTTTCCTTAGGATATAATCGATGAGCTGTTGGATGCCACGACCGGACACGCCTGCCTCACCTTCATGGATGTCTATAAGGGCTGCCATCAGATCTCTATGTCCGAACAAGACATGGAGAAGACCGCATTCATGATTACGAAGAGGGTCTATTGTTACAAGGTCATGTCGTTTGGTCTTAAGAATGTCGGAGCGACCTACCAAAGAATGGTCCTGAGGATGTTAAGTCGGCACATTTGAGATACCATGGAAGCGTACATCGACGACATGGTCGCAAAGAGCAAATTAAAGACTGATCACCTCTGGCATCTGTCCTAAGGCTTCAATGTATTGAAGAAGCATAAGCTCAGACTCAACGCTAAGAAGTGTGCCTTTGACGTCAGGTCTCACAACTTTCTTGGCTATCTTGTTACCTACAAGGGAATTGAAGCCGATCCAACCACAGTCACCACTGTTGAAAGACTCAGGGCTCCGACAATGATTAAGGACGTCCAACGGCTCATGGGGATGGCAACGACATGATTCATCATCCGTTCATCATATTTGTGCCTCCCCTTCTTCCAGGCCATTAAAATCATCCGACCAAGATTCAAGTGGACAGAGGAGTGTGAAGAAGCGCTACGACAACTGAAGAAATATCTGGCCGAGCCACCTATCCTAGTCACGCCGAAGGGCTTAGAGCCTCTCATCCTGTATCTTGCCGTCTTACCCCACGCTGTCATTTCGGTTCTGTGTCGAGCTGAAGGAAGAGAACATTAACCAATTTATTATTCAGGCAGTAATATGCTCCCAGCTGAAACCATGTATCTTCTCCTTGACCAGCTTGTTCTAGCTTTGGTCTCCGCATCAAGAAAGTAGCTCCCTTACTTTGAGCAGCATACTATTGTTGTCCTCATTGAACACCCCCTCAAAGCATTTCCAATCGGATCTCAAGGTGGGTCATTGAACTGACCAACTTCGATATTAAATATAAGTCCCAGACTGAAATAAAGGCCCAGGTCCTGGCCGACTTTGTTGTCGAGCTCTCCCCCGCAACAACACCCTAGGAGATCCCTCAAACAATTCGTGCCATCGAAGCCCAGGAATAGTCGACTGTCGCCTCTGTCGACCAGTCTAAACTGAGACACTCTTGTACCGAAATCCAGCATCCGAAAGATAATCCATGAAAACGAATGGAAGATGCACATTGATGGAGTATCAAACAGTCAAGGGTCCATTACATGAATCGTATTGGTCTCACCAAACAGAGTCATGATGGGAATGCTCTCACCATCGGGTATCCGACCTCAAACAACGAAGCCGAATATGATGCCTTCATCGTCGGGCTTCGTTTGGCCATGCACATGGGAGCCGAAGATGTGATCGTATACAGTAACTCCAAACTCGTCTTGAATCAGCTCCCCAAAAAATACGGAGCCCAATATGGTCGAATGATTAAGTATCTCAGTTTGGCTGTCAGCCTGATGGAGAAGTTTAGAGCAATTCGGGTCAAGCAGATCGACAGGGAGAAGAATGCACACGCCAATGCCTTAGCCAGTCTGGTTTTGGCACGTGCCTCTCCGAATTCCGCACCATCACTCTGGGAACAATTGACAAGCCGAGTTTCGAACCACTTTCCGAAGAGGTCCTCAATATCGAGCTCGACCCAAGATGGATAGATGAAATAGTAGCGTTCATAAAGAAAGACCGGGAACCAGAAGATCGGAGGGAAGCTCACAGGGTTCAGTGCAAGTTTGCCAACTTGTGGTTGTCGCCCATGCGGGCACTCTACCGGTGCTCCCGTACTGACTCATACCTCCTCTGCCTCCATCCCAATTAGGTCTAGGGGATCCTCCAAGAGTTGCACTCCAGCAACGGGGGGTGTCACTCTGGCGGATGATACTAGCTCACCGAGCACTGACCCTGTCATGAAATGTCACAAGTGCTAGCTCTTTTTTGCACCGATGATCCACTATCCAGTCGAAGACCTTCAACCGGTCACTAGCCCATGGCCATGCGCGCAATGGGGGTTGACATCGTTGACAAGTTGCCGATGGCCCCAGGGGGGTTCAAGTTCATGATAACAACCTATTATTTCACAAAGTGGATTGAAGCCGAACTTTTGGTTAACATTGCAGAGTCCAACGTCAAACGCTTCATCTGGAAGAATATTATTTCCCGCTTTAGCGGTGATCTTGTTTCAAATGCGTGCGAGGAGCTCGGAGTTAGATTCTTTAACTCCACACTATAGTACCCCAGTGAAACGGTAAGACTGAAGAATCAAACAAGACAGTGTCTACTGGACTCAAAAAAAGATTGGAAGCAAAGAGGGGTAAATGGGAAGAATAGCTGCCTCATGTCCTATGGGCCTATATCGCACAACTCAACGCCGATCCTCTGGCCATACTCTATACTCCATACTACATGACCTTCGGCGTGGAGGTTGTCATCCCAGCTTGCTGTTTTTTGTAAGACGATGGCATGGGGCCTACATACCGGCTTTGATCCTGACGGAATATTTCTACCTGGCAACCAACAACGCAACACTAGCCGCCGACCTCGATCTATCCAAAGAAAGAAGAGACACCGCTCAGATCAAGCTTGCATCATATCAATAAGAAGTGGCTAAGGGCTTCAACAAGAATGTATGCCTCTGGACATTCAGGCCTGATGAAGCAATGTATGGCACACCAATCGACAAACCCTGTAATGCCTACAATCTCCATAAAATACTATCACTGAGGAATTGTTGTAATTTTCTATAGTTATTTGATCCGGACATGTACAAATTGTTATATAATGAAAAATTCTCTTGGATACTTCTATTCCACCACCTCTACAATTTAAAGGCTCACGATCCGGATAAACTACAACCGGATAAGCCAGGTCAACCTTAACTAATGATCTCAATGGGACAAACTCCGTGCCGGACGCCGGACCTCGAAGACTTAAATGCTCCAATCAGACCGATTCAATAAGCGACCATCGCTTTGGCAAACGCCGTTCGACAACCAGATCCTTATTACCACTCTAGATGCCTGACCGCGAAGCACTACATGCTTCAGTCACAGTGGACCCTAGGTGTTCGGTCGGACACCTAGCCTGCCTTTACGATCGTCCTAAGCCAAACTACGATGTAAAAACCAAACAGGCTCCTGTTGGACATATCAAGAACGCTCAGGCTATTTGAACCATCAGCCCTCTTATGGGTCGTTCGGATGTTAATGCAGTTCAAACTATTTCATCACTTCGACTAGGTTACCCCTTGGACCAATTCGAAGTGGGGGTACATGTGATAAATAAATAGGATTACGCACTAATAAGACTAAAACCGAACTAAAATTGATGAAATGTAACCTAATATAATGTTCATTCAAATTAAACAGTAGCAGTTCATTACAAGCCGGATATTAAAAGTTGCAAACTTTAAAACAAACAAAATACATCATTCCGGTGGCGGCTCCGCCAAAGCATCTTATTCGTTATCTCCTAGAGGAGGGATCACAGGCTCTGGGATCTCAATAGTAAAGCATACAGGGGCACCGGTCGGAATGTTGACAACATCAAGCGCCTTCACCCATGCCTCGCCGAAGGCCTCCTGATAGCCTTCTTTGTATCTATCGGCGTGGGTTTCGGCGCATATGTCCTTTACCTGCAAGGCATACTGCTCGCTGACCTTATATCCTCATTGAAAGCAAGAGAATCAGTCTCTACAAGGACAATCCGGTGCTTCTCCAGAGCTTCGACAAGCTCTTTCTGGACATTCTCTGAGATCTCCTGCACCCGGGCCACCTCTGCCTTGTATTCTTTCCCCATCTTCTCTGCTTCGTCTGCCATATCCAAATATTTGTCCCTAACCTCCTTGGTGACAGTCACCCCCGCTTCCGCCTTTAGCGCTTTCTCCAGGTGTGTTGCAATGAGCACTTATTGTTTCTAGCTTGTTGTGCATTGTGGAGAAGGACTGACAGACGTGCATATCCGGCAAACACAAGGAATGACAGATGATCAAACATTAACAAAGGAGAAAGGACGACCTGGTATATTACCTTAACCAGCTGGGCATAGGAATGGTCAAGGTGATCCTCCAGTCCCTCCATGATCACCTCACAGCCTTTTGGAAGCTCCAGGGCCTGGAGCAACAATGCAACAGACGGATCTACGTTCACTCTATCTGCCGTCAAAATGTTGTGGCCGTCCATCTTTTTGAGACTGAGATCCCACTTTTCGCCATGCACATCTGAAGCGCCCCTCTTTCGTAGTCTCCCTAGGGCCCGACTCCCTGCTTCCGGACCCCTTGAGCGTATACGCCCTGGCCCTCGCAGCCGACGTCTCTCCATTCTCAACCACATGCACTGCATTCTCTCGGGATGCTTTGGCAACCCTCTGCCTCTTTGGTACCCTGGATGGCTCTTGTGACATGGGCTGTTCGGCAGGTGCCGGGGGCGCTGCAACTACTGGGATGGAAGGAGGGGCATTGTTCGCCTTCCTCTTTGTTGCACTGGTGCGGAGGTCAATGAGTAGAGGGGGACGCCTCAACACTAATTGATCGTCTGATTGAGGACCTGACACTGCTTGTTGATGCCGGGTTCGGTGCCTCAGAGGAACCTCCACCTCTTCTTATTCTTATGCCGGATGCTCTTTGAACGGACCAACCTTTCCCTTTCCCATCTTCTCCTTCTTTTTGTTGTCGAGAAATGACCGGTAGGTAGGCTGATAATCAAGCAAAGTCGGGGTGCCCCTACCTGGAGCTCGGAACAAGGCCAAAATCCGATCCTCTGAGGCGTACTTCTTGAGCCTCTTTGTTACTCTCGAGACGACTGCATCAACGAAGGGAAATAGTCAGAAACGGAAGAGATTCTAATCAAAGCAAGATATAATGAAAAGCAAATATGAAATAGAAACTTGGACTTCCCAGTTGCGTCGGAATTGGGCAAATTCTCTTCGATGGGTCAAAAATTATAGTTGCCGAACACAAACAGGTATCCATTGACCTATTTTCTGTGTCCGGCAACCGCTTCACAACATGTTCATATCCAGTCCGAACATTAAAAAAATCGTGCAGACTTTTTATTGCGTGACATGGTATAAATGTCGAACAAGTCACCTACCCGGAAGTCAAGGTGGTTCCTTCGGCAAAGCTCAATTACCGAGCCGTCAAGGGCCGATAATACGGACCTCATGAAAAGATCGATCGAAAATTGAAGGCCACCCTCAGTGACAACCATCAAGGCTACGGTGATATGGTCTTTGGAGAATGTTATCGGAGCGTCCTTCCCTGGCCGGGCGACCAACACATTCTCCAGAATCATGTACTTTACATGGAATTCCCTGATCATGTCTGGACCACCAGAGAAGTACTGCAGACAGTGACAATTTTTTCGGAGCCGGCGCAGCCGAAGGTGATGCTTTGCCTGGGGCTGCCGATAGACCTGCCTCACCTCTATCGAACTCTCGATTGTGTGGAGGACTCCAAGGCACATCCTCACTTATTACACCACTATCATCGAAGAACTCTGAGTCGGACAAATGAGAGCCGAATGCAGCAGGGGCCGGATCCCTAATCACTACGGCCCGCCCTGGCATCGTATGGTTTCGACTTATATCCCTCATCAGGGAATCACTAGTGTTGGAGCTGTAATCTGACTGTGTCTGAGAGCTGCCCGAGTTAGAAGATGCTTCAACCACCATCTTGTCAATTACTTAGAAGGAAGATGGAAAGACAGTCAGAGATTGTCAGAATCACCCTAAGATCTCATGCCGACTCTTGTTGCTTTCTTGCCAGAAGGATCCAGCACCCTTCGTCAAGAACACAACCCTTGGACAAGAACATGTTGAAGATTTGACAGCTCTAGACGATATCCTATTGTTCCCTTGAACAAAAAAAAACCTAAAAAAAGGCAAAAAAAATCCTGTACTATAACTGCAGAAATGAAACAAAAAAACTACATCACATAAAATGCAACGATCCAGCTCCGGACAAGTCACCTACCCGGAAGTCACATAAATCGTGCAGACTTTTTATTGCGTGACATGGTATAAATGTCGAACAAGTCACCTACCCGGAAGTCAAGGTGGTTCCTTCGGCAAAGCTCAATTACTGAGCCGGTTATTTTATAGCTATTTACGGAGAGCTAAAACGATGTCAGCTCAAGGGCCGATAATACGGACCTCATGAAAAGGTTGATCGAAAATTGAAGGCCACCCTCAGTGACAACCATCAAGGGTACGGTGATATGGTCTTTGGAGAATGTTATCGGAGCGTCCTTCCCTGGCCGGGCGACCAACACATTCTCCGGAATCATGTACTGTACATGGAATTCCCTGATCATGTCTGGACCACCAGAGAAGTACTGCAGACAGGGACACAATTTTTTCGGAGCCGGCGCAGCCGAAGGTGATGCTTTGCCTGGGGCTGCCGATAGACCTGCCTCACCTCCATCGAACTCTCGATTGTGTGGAGGACTCCAAGGCACATCCTCACTTATTACACCACTATCATCGAAGAACTCTGAGTCGGACAAATGAGAGCCGAATGCAGCAGGGGCCGGATCCCTAATCACTACGGCCCGCCCTGGCATCGTATGGCTTCGACTTATATCCCTCATCAGGGAATCACTAGTGTTGGAGCTGTAATCTGACTGTGTCTGAGAGCTGCCCGAGTTAGAAGATGCTTTAACCACCATCTTGTCAATTACTTAGAAGGAAGATGGAAAGACAGTCAGAGATTGTCAGAATCAGACGACATCCTATTGTTCCCTTGAACAAAAAAAAAAACAAAAAAAAAGCAAAAAAAATCCTGTACTATAACTGCAGAAATGAAACAAAAAAACTACATCACATAAAATGCAACGATCCAGCTCGGAAACGTGGGTCGGAGGAGAGAGAAGCTTTGAACGTTTGGAAGTCTATAGAGAGAAAGAAAAGGGTACCTCTGCTCCCCCGTTCTGTCCCATTTATAGGGAGAACATGAATTCAAACCGTCGGGCACAAGGACCAAAGTGTTGGAGACTTCGACCTATCATGAAATGCCACGTGGAATCGGATGAGCTGTCATTTGCATGGAGCACTGAGCAGTCGTCAGTCCATCCAACCAGAGACTGACACCTGGCCTTGAAAGGGCAAGCGCTAACAGGCGCTCTGACCGCACGTGCGAGGTGTCCTTTCGCCTCTTGAGCTCTCACCAGCAGGCGACACATGGACTTTACCTGACAAATTCAAAGTGACGGTTATGACATCAGGTCTTTGGCAACTTTGACACATCTTCGCGGATTCCAATGGGGTTAATCCATCTTTGTCATCAAGTGTCCGACAAGAACAAATGTCAACATTTCCCAACTCATTTAAAAAAGTTGAGGGACTATTGTAATGTGCCGGACACTAGAGGAGTAGTCATAGGCTTAGCAACCTAGCGGTCCCACCAATATGTACTATTGCCTTAACCGAATGCCTGGGGATAGCCATAAGCCGTTCGGCTTAGCGGTCCCTCCGGCAGGTACAAGCGTCTTCTGGACGTCCTAGGGGTAGACATAGGCCAGCCATCCTAGTGATCCCTCGAGTCCTTGGGCATACATAGCGGACTGATAGGCTACATTGGGTGATCCTACCCTTGTCCAAATGGCACAGAGTCCTACCAGAAAGACCATCAATCATAGCCATTATATGACGAACGGAAACCTAGCCGACCACGTGGGGCGCAACTATTCACTTGATGACATCACCTTACAACTACTTGATTCTGTTAAGCTAGGGTCGACGTCATCCGAAGCAGTCCCACACATGTCAGGCATGTGCTTGCTTGGAGGGAAAGACAGGAGACACCTATAAATAAGGTACTCTTTATCTTTTTTTTTTTTTTTGGAAAGCAGATAGATTATATATATAAAAATGAGCCAAACAAACAACAAGAGCACTGCCCAGCAGCCAGCAAAAACTAAAGAAAAGCCCAGCACCACACAAGCAAAACAGCCAAACAAAAGCCAAACAAAAAGAAGTCAAAAAACGGGCAAATCAACAAAAAGTTGAAACCCAAACGGCCCTCACGAAAAAATAAAGCTCAGCTTTTTATTTGATCTCCATG
>NMUG010011825.1:0-10523 GCA_002855965.1 Monotropa hypopitys
ATTGCTCTTTATGATTTAAATCTTTTTAAACTCTCTTAGGACTATTTAGAAGTCATTTGAAGTTCTTTAGACTTGTATTCAATGTTTAAATATTTATTTAATTCAAGGAACTTAATGATATTTGATTTGAGGCTAAGGAATATTGCTTTCAATGTTTATTTATCATTACTATATTTTTCTTAAGTCTCTTATGATAGAAAAATGATTTTAAGACTTTTCTCAATTTAGTTAAGTACTTAAATTGTCTTAAAATGCATATTCTATCAATGAATAAAAATACTTACGTTTTCACAAGATGTTTTGTTCATGAAAAATGAAGAGGAAGTCAAAACAAAGCTATAGGAAAAATGGCGCATCAATCGGAGTTCCAGAGTGCCCAAACGGACCACGGGAATGGGGACAGGTAGCCGACAGGTAGCTAACCGGCATACCGGTCGGCATACCGGTCCCCTACCGGTCCCGTACCGGTTTTAGCGAAAAATGGGCAGTAGGTTGCCTATTTACAAAAGACCAAAATTTACACTAACCGGCCTACCGGTTGCCTACCGGCCTTTATTAAAATGTGCAGAATTTAAATTTTAAGTTTCATTTATTTACAACAATGCCACCAAACGGTCATAAACGGCTAGTTTTGGATTGATGCCTATAAATTGGACCCTTGGGGTCCTAGAAACTTAATGAGACCATGCCCAAGTTTTGTTATTATCTAGATCTCATTTTTCTCTCTAAAAACTCTCAAAATCTCTCTATCTCCATTCTTACCTTGTAAACATCTTTCTATTAGAGAGAGTTGATTCTTACACCTTGTATAAATTAGAGAGAGCTCAAATTCTACCTTATAATATTCATATTGAGCATTGAGCTTTATTGTTACCTTGTGGAAGGGGTTGTCTTCCACATATATTTCTTGATCCTTGGAGCTTACTTTGGAAGTCAAGACTTGAAGATTCAAGCTTGCAACAAATACTTGAAGAACAAATCATTGGAGTCAAGTTCGAGGCTTGGAGGAGACTTGAAGCTTGCATTGAAGGTGGGAGCCGCCTTGAGAAGTAGGTCATCAAAGAAAGGAGGGAGCCTCCATTGAAGTAGCTCAAAGTTGAAGGTGGGAGCCGCCTTGAGAAGTAGCTCATCAAAGAAAGGAGAGAGCCTCCATTGAAGTAGCTCAAAGTTGAAGGTGGGAGCCGCCTTGGGAAGAAGCTCATCAAGAAGGTTTAAGAAGCCTTTGGAATTTGCTCACCATTTGTAAGGGTTTGACAACTACCCAAAAGTTGTAAAGGTAATTAGTAGAACTCTTACTTATTGGTAAGAGAAGTGGATGTAAAGTTAGGGACTTGGACAATCCCTAACCGAACCACTATAAATCACCGTGTCATTTGCCTTTACTTCTTTACTTTACTTGCCCTTACTTATTGAGCAATTAATACACTTTCACTTTACTATTCATTGTGATTAGAATTCTAAGATCCAAGTTTGTTTATCTATCTAGTTATTTAGAACCACTTGAAAACCGGAAACCTCGACCTCTTGGGATTAGAATCCCAAGAACCTGAGGTGTAACGTAAGGGATTCATTTGGTGCTTTAATTAGATTGGTATTTGAACTTGTGATCTTCATCACACTTTGAATAGTTAAGTCTTCCGCACTAATTTGCCTAAATTAGCCTTAACTTGGAAAGAAATTGCTATTTGGGTATTTTAGTTAATAAACCAATTCACCCCCCCTCTTGGTTGTCCATTGCATCGACTACATAGGGACCAACAGGATGATTGCAAGCCTTGCGAATTAATGTTCATTTAAGGGTATTGGTTTAAGTTTGGGAAGGCCGTTGATTAGCCTTAGAGTATCAATTTGATGTCTAAAATAATGGGGAAATGTTTTAATTTGAAGCATTAGGGAGAGTTAGGAAGTGTTTTAGAGGTGTGTCTGGGTTGCTCATCCGGACCAAGTATTGTGGTCGTCCAGACGAGGTGTCCACAAAGATAAATTTTGGACTACTAAAGGTTCGTCTAGACGAGGTAACCAGAAGGTTGCATTTGGACTACTTAGAGGTTCATCTAGACGAGGGATGTGGTTCGTACGGATGAAGGAGTACGGATGGGCAGTCATGTAGACGAAGTAGAGTTCGTCGCGACAAACTGTCTGAGTAGTTTTTATTTTTGAAGGGAATTTTTGGGCTTTTGATATTAAAAACAGTTCATATTTATTCTAAATCGTATTAGGGTCGTATTAGTCTCTAATAGCATCCATTATACTCATATTATATTGGAGAGATAAGCTCTAGGGAGTTAGAGAGAGATTTGGGTGTGTAAATTCATATTCTTGGAGGAAATTCTTGGTGGTTTGAGGAAGAGTCTTGTTTACTCTCATCCTAACACTTGGCAAGTCATTCAAATCTAAATACTTTCAAGGATTCTTCTCTCAAATCTATGTTTTTTTGGGGATTTTGTGTATAAACTCATATGTGTGTATTACATACATAACGTATAGATATATGAATTTTATGGAAATATTTGCATGGATCGAGATGATTTGATGAGTTTTGAATAGAATTGGTAAGTGGGGTCATATACTTTACAATTCCTAGTAATCATGTGGGATTGGTGGTGTATAGGAGGATAGATTCGATTTTCTGCATTGGGTTTTCACATATGGATGTATGGATTTCAATTCATAGCATGGGTTTGTGTATGCATGTGGTGGATTTTAAGATCTATGGCGAATGACATTTATATGGGTCAATTTTTATGGTTTGTTGGCGATTTTCCATGCTATGGACTGATTTGATTAGTTATTTTACAGGAACGATTGTGGAAAACAAAAAAGACCCGAAAAGTAAAAGCAAAACTTCATACTAAGAGGTTTTGGTGAGTGTAAGAGTTTATTGTATTTTGATTGTACATTACATTGCATATTTGTGTGAAAAATATTGTATACATATGAAAGGTTTGAAAGAATTGTCCTTCGGGCATTGTTTTGAAAAGAACGAAAAAGATATATATATATATGTATATATAAGGCTTGCGTAGGATGTATTGTAATATCCGTCCGTATAGTTTTTCAATAAATTAATTCATTGGAACATGTTGCATGTTTATTGAGGTGAGTGGGTATAAGTCAATGTCACCTTGTATTTCGGCATGGAGTATGATTCACGTTTTGGTATTTCCTATTTAGGATTATTCCTTTTAGCGAGAGATCAATCGAAGATCGGAAATTGTATTTGATGTATGAGTTTCTTGGTGTTTTGATTTTTAAGAGTTCATTTCTTAAGAATTGAAGTTTATGAGGTTCTTATTGACTTTGGAAGTCTTAAGTGTTTGAGGATTTGGTGGTGGATGTTCGTAAGTCTTAGAGGAGTCTTAAGGAGAGCTTTGAACACCCTTCGATGCATAAACGAATGAAGAAATGATTGAGGATGAGTTAGGAGTAAAAAGAAGTGAAAATGGATGAGAAAAACAGAATTTTGGGTTTCTCATCCAGACTAAGGCATCGGGTCGTCCAGTCGAGATAATCAGGGAGTTGTCTAGGGGAGTTCAGATGGTTCGTCCAGATGAGGGTGATGGTCATCCAGACGAGTGGAGAAAAATCATTTTTTTGGTCAAACAAGAGGGTTAGTCCAGACGAAGGTAGGGTCTCGTCCAGATGAAGGTGTCGGAAGGGTTCTCGTTCAGATAAAGGTCGAGCTCGTCCTGACGAGCTATTCGAATAGTTTTGTTTAATGAAGGGTATTTTTTATTTTTTGGCTCCTTGGTCGATTTTTGGGGTTCCTAAATTCTACTAGGGTTTGCAAATTTGTGTATTGGCAGCCATTTTGGAGTTCCAAAGTGTGAGAGAGGCAATAGGGAGGTTGAGAGACAAAGGAGGGGGATTGTGGTTATCCAAGGACTTGGGTTCGATCCAAATTCATTTATGTAATCCATGAAGCATCATAATTGTTGTGGAAGGTAAGATCTTTGTTTTGATCTATTTTTGTTAGGAGTTATCCTTAGTTTCCATGGTTAAATCTATAGGATATATGGTGTATAGATTCCATATAGTGTGTGAGTGTAAATAGTTGCGATGGAAGTGTTAATCTTTGACATATACATGTATCCACGAGGGTTTGAGTGAATACATATATATTCACATGGGTGATTTGGGATTTATTGTAGATTTGCCATGTGTAATTAAGAATGGGTGTGTTGTAACCCGCATAGAGGTACGGTGGCGTGATGTCCGTATTGTATAAGGTTGACTTTTTTTGTTGAGAATGTCATGTTTATGTAGGAACCGTGTAAAAGGGAAGTGTGTATATGTATGGAGGGTATATATTTACATAGATTCATCATTATCATAAAAGGCATGAAAATAGGCATGGATTTCGTAGGATCTCATGGTTTGGATTTCCATTGATAACACCTAATGGAACGAATGTGTGTTTGAAGGTGTGTGGGTGTGTAATTGTATCATCGAATCTAAAATCGAAATATGGGGATGTATTTGATCAATTCGTTGCATGAGGGTGTTTTTTCTTCAAGTAAACCCAATAATCTAATGAATGTAAAAAGGTGCGAAAAGTGGGTTAAGTAGTGTTGTATGACTTATATTCATGTCTTTCAATTTATCGTTCGATACTTGAATATTGTTGTTGATTGTTTGAGATTGGTTCTCAGGAAAGAAAATGGTGAATCGAGGAGCACCATAAACATAAACGGTGACATCCTCTTAAGAGGCAAAGGTGAGTATATGAGGTATTTTATTTCAATTGTACATTGTCCATTCAATTATTTAAAGTTGGCCTCACGACATATATATAGAGGTGGCCATCGGGCATATATAAAGGTGGCCTACGGGCAAATTGGCAAATTGCCATAAAGTGACAAGGGACACCCTAATCCTTCTAAAGGTGGGCTTCAGCCAAAATCATTTTTAAGGTGGGCATCCTCCAAATTGTTTTAAAGGTGGGCATCTGCCAAATTGTTTTAAAGGCGGGCTTCAGCCAAATTGTTTTTAAGAGGGGCTTCGACCAAATGGTTTTAAAGATGGGCTTCAACCAAATTGTTTTAAAGATGGGCTACGGCCAGAGTTGTGAGAAAACCATTATACTTTGGAACTTGAAATTCTATATCTCACACTCTGGTTTCCTTGTTTTTTGGATTGGAAATTAGATTGCAGGGTTTAGTGGTCCACTACGAGGCATCGATGGAATCTCATGGTTTGGTTTGGATGGAGTCATTTGAGGGCTTCGTCACATCTTAGGTGGTCCAACTTTTATTTCAGTTTTATTACTCATTGGGAAGTATTTATGATTCCATGTTTAGAGTAGAACTAGAAATTCACAACCGTCTTATCGCAACATCAAGGATAAGGAATGAACCGATTGTACAATCGTCAATGCTCCACTATAATTCTACAACTCGCACACACACGTTTTACAAACGTAACCCTACCCACGGGTACACACACATCCCCCCCCACACCCAATGCGATAATCAAGTGACCACTATCATTCAAGTTTGAGATGTGCCGGCCAGACACGGTTCTCAACCTATGTCATAGGGTCATCCATATATCACACAATCAAGAAAATACACACACGGTCGACTTCACACTGAAGGTGTAGGAGTAACCGACTTAATTACTCGTTTCCAATTTCTTTAACAATCTACCCATCGCGTAGGGCGCTAAGGATGTGAGTTCACAAGGCAAAAAGAATGATCTCAAGGAACATGTTAACCAATCAAGTTGAAAACAATACCAAGCTTGGCAACCACAAAGAAGACAAGGTGGCACAAACAACCAATATATTCATCCACAATCCAAACGGAACAAAATATAATGACTCGAGTCATTTAGACATCAAACTCATATAGTACAAGAGTAAGAAACTTGCAATAAGAAGTATGCCATTTGATAATAAAAGTCTCGATCGCGAAGAGTCGCTACAAAAGGTGTCCAAAGAAGGACCAACATCTAGGATGAAAATGCATAACTCTAAACTGAGTTCACAATGCTACAAGCATAAGACAACGAGTTGGTAACACCAACAACACATAACACAATTTTTGATAAGCAAAAACAAATCAGTCTATTAAAACTGAGAAGTCTGCGGATTTGCAGTTGCTATAGCGTACACCCTACCGTGGGTCATCTGGTCTACCGGCTGCTTGCCCCTCTGAATCGAAGCCCGACTTGCACCTCTTGAACTGGTTCCTCTCTAGAACTGAGGACTAGGCATAAACGACCGGTGTTGAAGTTGCTGACTGTGGCTCCCTGGCTGGAACTACTCAACTCTTGGTCCCCGCGACGAGTGATTCCCCACTGACATCTCCCGCTTGCCGCTCCTCTGTAGGCAAATTCTCCCCACATGCCCTGACTGGCCGAACTCAAAACAAGTAACCTGGGGACATCGAGAACGATAGTGCCCTTCCTGATGGCAATGATTACAAACAAGGTGGTTCCTGGGTTGCTCTCCTGCAACACCAACACTGACAAGGGACTGAGAACCCTGCTGACTCCAAGAAAGAGAATGATCTCTAAGCCGTTTCCTCCCAAAACTACCTGACGAAGACGTGGATTGCGAAACAGAAATCTGTCGACGAGGCTCACACACTCTGACCTCCTTCTCTTCTTCCTGGCAAATAGGCTCAACAGCTCTGGCACGATCCAACATGGCGGCAAAAGAACGGATGCACTGCCCAACAATAAGCCTCTGGATGGAGAGGCAAAGACCCCGCTCGAACCTCTTACACTTGCGATCTTCAGAACTGATCAAGTCTGGAGCGAAACGGGACAATGACTGGAATTTGATCGCGTATTGGGAGACCATCATGTCACCCTGCTGCAACAACTCGAATTGCATCCTCAATTGCTCACGAAAAGCTTCAGGAAAATACTGATCTTCGAAAAGAGAAACAAACTGCTCCCACGATGTAGTATCAACATCTGCATCTGCCAAACCCAGATTCGTAACTCGAACCAACCTTCGAGCATCTCTCTTGACTTCAACAATGGAATTCCACCACTCTCCGTCTTCACTCACTAACTGATACGATGCAAAAGACACTCGCAAACCATCTTCATGAATCTGAAGAGTGTCCAATACCCTACAAATTCCAAAAAGCCAATGATTGGCTTCGATAGGCTCACCCTCTCCATTGAAACTAGGAGGGTTCATAGCACGGAACTCACGCAAAGCTTCCATTACACGCCTGACATCCCCGACTCTAGGAGCTTGAGCTGCTCTGGTGGCCTCAACCATGGCCTCGACAAGCTGCCGCACAAATAATCTAGGATCCACTGCTTCCTCTCGTCTCACTGCAACATTCTCCTCTTCGCGGACATCTCCTATCGGGATATCCTGACGCACCTGACGAACCCGACGACCTCTCTGACGATTAACCATGCTGACAATCGAAACGCTAGCAGTAATATATCCTAGCAAACATCAAACAATGCAATCAATACACGAGTCACAATGGTGCTATACTCAAAATTTATAGACAAAACTAGGAATCGATTTACACCGTAAGCTAGAAGAATCAACCACTTACTCAACACATACTCATAACCAAAGGTATAACCTCCAATACACTTGCGGAAACTAAACTCATCCAAGTACCAATACTAACTCCTATGCCTCAAACAAGGGCATACTAATGCCAACTTCCTATGCCTCAAACAAGGGCATACCAATGCCATGCAACACTCAATGCATGCAAACACACACAAAAGACTCCACGGAAAATATGTGAAAACCCCATTAAGATAAAAATCTTCCCAAAGTTCCAAGGTTTTCGAATCGAAAGCTCTAATACTAAGTTGTCACGCCCTGGATTTTCAAACCAATTTTTTTTGAAATGGAATAAAAGAAAGATTTATTGTGAAACCATATTTACCAAACCACATGCAAGGGGCCGTGAATTATAAAACATGCGGAAATAAAATGACAACAATCTTTTTAATTTTGAACTTCCTTTCAATAAAACGATATTACAATTCTTTAAAGAAAGGGGAATGCCCGTAGGCTACAAAGGGGGAAAAGTAGGGGAAAGCTGTAGTAAATAAATGAAGCCAACATGAGATGCTCCTCACACAAAAAAACCTGGAGCAAGCCAAAGCCAACTCCCCACTCCTAGCTATCCAATCCTGCAACCCTGCAAAGAACTGTAGAAAAAGGTTGAGTCATAAAGACCCAGAAAATATGCACCTATCAAGTGCAAACGTAACTATGGTGACATGTGCAAGTGGTGTGAATTCCTACAATGAAATCCCAAGCATGACAATAATCTCACAATCTCAACACCACTACCAAGTCTCTAACCAAGTCCAAAGTACAAGTCTAACCAAGACTTTCACCAACTCAAGCATCCTAAGAACAATCCGATCATTGACCTCATTCAAGGCCAACTACCACATAATCCATGATCCTCTCTCATTACCAAGTATACCACCTACACAACTAGGCAATGGGTATTAATACAAGGGTCATAAAGACCAAGGGTCTCAACCACGATCACACGACATGGTAAACTATTACCATAACTAGGGAGGACACTCCCAAGAACACAACCCATCTACAATAAGGCCCAAGCCTTCCACTATCCACATAGGCTTGATCTTTACCATGGCTAATTCCACGACTTAGCCAAGTATCTACAACGGGCTAATTCCACGACTTAGCCTAATATCCACAACGGGCTAATTCCACGACTTAGTCAAGTATCCACAATTCACCTAACCGTATCATATCCGACTATCCTCTCTCTCTCTATATATAGGTACACATTGGTGAAATGATTATCTTGTTTAGATAGTGTGTTTGACTCCCGGCTTAACATCATTTTAAAACCAAGTCTCACAAGTCTCGACCGCCTCACTAAATAAGGATCGGCTTACCCCAAAGTGGACTATATTTTGAAAGGATCACATGAGCCTCGAACCGTCCCACGAGTAAGGACCGGCCTACCCCAAACATGGATCATCATGTTGAAAACCAATTTGGAAAACCATTAAGCCCGGGATTGATTTAGAGTCTCCTTGGCGAGAACAAGGATGGACTCACTCACGTCAAAGTGCCACGAGGGATGCACTATCATACGAGGTGTCACGAGGAATACACCATCACACACGAAGTACCACGAGGAATACACTAAATACGAGGTGCCACGAGGAATGCACCGAATACGAAGTGTCACGAGGAATACACCAACTCACAAGGTGCCACGAGAGATGGACCGTCTAACAACAATCAAGGGCCACATCGTTTGGCCTCCTACACCACATTCACAATTTAGTTATTTAGAGTTGGTTGATTAATAGGTGAATTTAGTAGATTTCGAGTACCAATCAAAGGAGACGAGTTCTCCATCAAGGGCAACGAGTTTGCCAACAAGGGACGAGTTCCCAAGTCGATGGTGATGACTTCACCTAAGTCATCCTATCACGAGTGTCGATAGCCTAGGGACAAGTTCCCTAGTCTAGTGCGACAAATTCACACACACAATCTCAATTCTCTACACCAAGGCATTCCACTAAATGCCTATTATGTATAAATGCATCTAAGGGTCCTAATTACCAAGGACACCTAGTTCATCCTCCCAATTTCTCAATCGTAATTTCAAGGCCACATACAAGGGCCAATTCATCAAGGCCACATACTCAAGGGCCTACACAAAGTCACCCAATTTTATCCGAGTTCACCTACAAGGACCTAACCAAGATCCAATACTTCTATGAAATCACTAATCGTATATAAATGCCTCTCGGGCATTCTATCGAACACCTAGCGGGCATGCAATCACCACTCGATTCCACTAGTTTAAATGGCTAGGACAAAACCCCCAAATTCTTATCCAACTCCCACAATTTCAATTTCAAGTCCTAGGCATGAAATCGACTACCATACATCCTCACAATCACCAAGAATCACCAATTCTAATGCAAGGATGGAACCAATTTCATTTTGTCAAACATGTAGGGTGCGTTAATTCCAAAACATGGGTTTTTAAGAAAACCTTTGATTTTAATTATATAAATCAATTGGGTGACCTAACACAATCACGTAGACACGAGATAGAAGCACATTTACCTTAAGCTCCAACAATGGCGGAAACCCTAGCCGTGAAATCCTCGGTACCGACGAACCTATATACGTCAATGGAGAGATCGTTACAATGGGGTTACAAGTCCCTAAAGGACTAACAACAGAAACCCATTTCGAAAATGACTTACCCGAAAATCCGCGACAAATGACTTCGATATGTATGTTACCGGAGAGCTCTCGATGCGTAGAGCAAGCTTTCTTCTTCGAAAAAATTGATTCGAGCCCTCTAGGGCCTTGGTCTTGAGGAGAGAGGGGAGAGCATCAATGAAGGTTAGAGATATATATAGAGAGAGTCTAGGGTTGGAATGAGGGAGAAGAAGAGCTCCCAACACGTTTTTAAGCCTAAGGGTTCATTTTTGGGTGAAATGACCACAATACCCCTCATTAAAAATACAAAGAAAATAATTTTCTGCGCGCGTCGTCCGGACGAAGCTCACCG
>NMUG010011826.1:0-10522 GCA_002855965.1 Monotropa hypopitys
AAAGCTACAAACACAGCTCTTTGACATGTAAGTAGAAATTCTCCCAAATTACGTCACATAGGCTTGTGAGACGATTATCACTTGAATACGTGCTTTACAATGCCGGGGAAGTGAGTATTCATGAAGTAGTCTTCCCAGTGTACGATCTTTGGGTCGAAGTAGAACACGTCTGTCTCCACTCCGTATTCTTTTGCTGCCATTCTCAATTTTTCTGTGTTTATATCATCGTAGCTGAATTCGAAAAAAAAATCCCCAAACAATTAGCTCTTGTTATGAAATTTGTGTTGTTCTTAAAAGAAAAATTTTCATCCAATTTCGTTCACCTTAATAAAAAAATATGTTCTGTACTGGAGTTTCAAAAAAATATAATCAGTGAAAATTAAGAAGTGCGCTAAAGAACACAAACGAATTGAGTAAAAACACAGGAGGAAGCACTTTGTTTTACTCCTTACTGGAAAATTTACTTCAATTTTCATAATGTGAATTGAAAAGATTCTCTTGTGACAAAATACCAATTGCAAGAATGCAATTTTCAGTTAGATTCAAACTAGAAAAACTAGGATGATTTTGATCAACATTTATAAATTTGCTACTTACAGGGCCTTGAAGAACAAGTAAGGCTTGTAGAGTTCTACCATCCGCATCACGAAGTTGATTTTTCTACGAAAATCAGAATACGGGCCTTCAAAAAACTTGCAAAATGCTGTATTGGCTATTTGTAATCCCTGCAAAAAGCGTAGAAAATAAAACAAAGGTCATATTGAGTGTACATTCGGATGAAGAAAAAATATAATTTGATTTTTTTCTTGCCTAAACATGAAAGAAAAGAAGAGAAAATGTTAGCATTCTTAACTACATTCGAGGTAGCTAAAAATAATTTTAAGGACATAACAGCATGACAAGAAACTTACAGAATTTTTTCCCACGTAAAAGAAAGTATTTCCGAACAAAAATAGTTGTTTCCGAGTATAGAAAAGCACACGAGCAGACAAAAACGGAATGAACAATTTTACGATAACGGATACGCTACAATACACACAATAAGTGCACTTTGAGGGCAGCAATAGTACAAAGTGTTGGAGGGAGAGGAGAGGATTTCACTTAACAAAATACAACATGATTTATTGAATCACAAACACTCATACAAACTCATAAACACTCACAAAAAACACTACTAAACCTTATTTTGGGTTTAGTACAAACTCTTCTCTCACACTCTTTTCTTCTCTACCACTCCCACACCTTACAATACCATATTACATATGTATTTATACTAATCCTAAGACTCCAATTGAGGTCATGCATGACCTCAATAATTTTGACAAACTTGGAAAGAGGGTTGGTGAAGGTTTGAACATATGTTGCAAAGTTTGAATACAATTTGAAAACATGGGTTATTCTCAATCCTTCTAGAATTAGGCCTATTTTCAACATCCCCCCTTAGGCCTAATTCTCTTCATCATACTTCAACATCTTCCTTTAAACTTGAATCTTCGCTGTCTTGGGACAATTGATGAACACTTCAATGTCGTATTCTCTTCAACATTCTCTTCCTCTTTGATTCTGCTCAATTCTTCACGTCCGATTACAAGATTATCTCCATGTGTTGACTTCAATTCGTGCTTGACAATTCAAAATCTTGAACCTCTGTGTCCATCCAAATAACTTCCAGTTTTTCTATCTTTGAGTAAGCATCATCAAGTTCCTGCGACTTACTTTCCAATTTGTCAGTAGTTCTGATCAACTCACCCTAGCAATCTTCTAACTTTGACTCCAACTCCTTGATCTTCTCTTTCATTCTTTCTGGTGAATCATCAATCTCTGACAGATCAATATCATTCTGGCTCTGGATATCGTCAACTTCTAGTGAATTATTACCAGAACTTTCTTCATTTTCAAGGATATCCACATCCTTGATAACTTCAATTGGTTCATCAACCTTCTGACTAAACAACAACACCATTTCATCTTCATTTGTCTCCTTGTCTGCAATGTTAGCTGTCTCTTCAACTTGATCAGCAACTGGCCTCCCTCGACATTCATAACTATAATGGCCATATTTTTGACAATTGTAACACTGAATATTTCTTTTATCAATGTGCTGACGATTGTTGCAATCTCTGCTGTAGTGACCATATTCATGACATCTATAACACTGAATATGACTCTTATCAGTGTTAAGATGATCGTTGTATCCTCCTCTTCTTTCTTATCCTCGATCATCTTGTCTCTCTTCTCTTGGGTTGAAATACTGTTGATGTCCCCTTTCTGGAACATAACTCGAATGGCATCTGCCACTTATATCTCTAAAATTTTTAGAACCTCGTCCATAACCTCCACGATCTCTACCTCCTCTTTGCGACGTCTCCCCTTCTTCATTATAAGCAAATCTTGCTTGTAGAGCTTGCTCTGGCTCTCTATCATCTTCTCTTCGCAATAGTTTCTGCTCGTGGGCCTGCAACGACCCCACCATATCTTCAATCGACATAGCTGCAACATCCTTTAATTCTTCAAGTGCAACGACTATAAAGTCGAACCTGGAATCCAATGATCGTAGAATTTTCTCCATAACTCTCGTATCGGTGAGAGCTTCTCCATTTCTTCGCATCTGGTTAGCTATCATCACAACTCGAGCATAATAATCAGATATAAATTCAGAAGAATTCATTTTTAAAGATTCAAACTCTCATCGCAGTGTTTGAAGTCGAATCCTCCTCACTTTATCAGCCCCTCTGTATGTTTTATACAGAATCTCCCATATCTCCTTCGAAGTTGTAGCGGAAGAAATAATCTCTAACATTGCTTCATCAAGGCCTTGATAGATGATGGACCTGACTTTGCAATCTTTCTTTCGTTCTGTACGAAGGAATGTTTTCTGATCCTCCCTCAAATGCGCTTCTGCTTCTTTTGATCCTGGATCCTCAAATCCATCTTTTACAATCTTCATAACATCTTGAGCACCCAACAAAGTTCTCATTTGAATGTTCCAAAGATCATAGTTATGTTTGGTGAGCTTTGGAATAAGAGTTTGAGTTGTTCCGTTAGCCATTAAAATTCCCGGAAGTACAAATTTATAAAAGAATAGTCAATTTTTAAAAAGACTATTTTTTCTGAGACTTTTCTGGAAAAAACTGAGCACACCGTTGGATCCAGAATATTCGAAATAATAAAAAAACACTATTGATTTATCAAAATCGGAGTTAAAATAGCTCCAAATTTGCAAAACAAAGAATTTCCGTTTTAAAAGAGGAATATTCCTTTGGAATATTTTTTTTCTAGCAAAAATAATTTCAACATGGAGAGGAGGAGTTTTGTACAAGGGACCTGAGACCAAACAACTCACAAACAAGACCACACGATAGCAAGCTATCTTCTGAAATATAATTCCAGCAAATAGTATTGATTATAACCTTCGAAAACAATAACTTTGACTAGAGCGTGTACTTCACCTTGACGTCCGTTTGCGACAAATCTTATACCGAAATGATCGTATCGACGACGGCTACGCAACAAATTGATCAAAATAATTTTTTTGATCAAATTTGAAAAATCATATTTTTCCGACACAAGCTAAAAAAAATTCGACGACCTCCGATTAACCTCGGCTCTGATACCAATTGTTGGAGGGAGAGGAGAGGATTTCACTCAACAAAATACAACAGGATTTATTGAATCACAAACACTCATACAAACTCATAAACACTCACAAAAAACACCACTAAACCTTGTTTTGGGTTTAGTACAAGTTCTTCTCTCACACTCTTTTCTTCTCTACCACTCCCACACCTTACAATACCATATTACATATGTATTTATACTAATCCTAAGACTCCAATTGAGGTCATGCATGACCTCAATAATTTTGACAAACTTGGAAAGGGGGTCGGTGAAGGTTTGAACATATGTTGCAAAGTTTAAATACAATTTGAAAACATGGGTTATTCATAATCCTTCTAGAATTAGGCCTATTTTGAACACAAAGTGTGCGTGAGATTAGTCGAAAAAGATCTACAAAATATTCTAAATGAAAAGATAGTCAAATTGTTAAAAACTTTCATGAGAAAAAAATTTGGATGAGTAATCTAATTAATGATTAGGCTGCGAAATTCCAATCATTAATATATTCCAGACAAGAAAAGAATATTTTACACAATTAGTGTTAAGAAAGTAACAACAAAAAAGGAGTTAATGAAATGATAATAAAGACGCACCAAAGACAGTAAATACAAGAATAAAGACAAAAAAATAAGATCCACCTAAAATGGCTGATAACAAAGAGTCTAATCAGACCTAACCATTTGGTATTCCAAATGAAGAATGTGCTCCCAAATCAAAAGAAAGTCAAAGAACAAGTATAAAAATAACTCATTATCAAGCAAAAGGGTACAAGATCTCAGACTAAAACTTTCTTTCTTGAGTTCTCATTTGAATTTGATTACTAACTTTTTATTCATAGAAACATTCTAACTTAGGTATAGTAGAGTTTCCCGATTGAAAGACGAAGAGCCTTTCAGTTTCAGCCGTGGTTGCAGGAAAGCGGGACCAGAAGATCCAAATTCTAAATTGATATTCTAGATAATTTTAGAAAATTCCACCCACAGATTCCAAAAATTGTACTGCAAAATGATTTGAGAATGATGACTTTTACGAGCTCTCAATCTACCAACATAAGCAAAGCAAAGATGACTTGCTTTCATTCAAACTGAATTATCTGTATTTTTCATGTATATTGTCACACCCGTCTTATTTAAATAAATCAATTTAATTAATATTTAGCAAAATATAAATATAAAAAAAGATTGAGGAATTAAATTCGAAGCTTAAATTATGTTTTAGGGGTCTTAAGTGAAAGACTTTCACTTTGGGGGTAATTGAGTTGTTCTTTATGGCCTATAAGGGTAATACTTGTTTTGAGAGGAGGGCAATTGGGTCTTTCATCCTTCAATTTTGATTAGGGTTAGAGGATTAGTCTAATCATATTGTTCTAGGATGATTATTCTTTGTGCGTGATAGTGAAGGCTATATAGAGAATTGGGAGAAGGAGGCCATTGGAGAGATTGGCTTGAAATCTTTGATTCAACCAAGATCTTGCAAGAAGAAGCATTACTAAGGTAATCATCTTTAGTTTTGTATATTGCTTTGGGTATAATACATAGTCTAATCTGATATTAGAGAGTGATTAAGTTTATAATTCGTTTTTGATATAAAAACTGAGGGATAAATTATGGTTTAGATGATGATTGGTAGTTTATAAGGCTTTTAATTCATGTATAATGATTATTAGGATGAAGGGATGTCTTCAGTGTATGAGTTTTCTAGGATTTTTGGCATCAAAATTTTGTATTTGAGAGTTGGAGAACTGTTAGATCGAGAATCGCCATGGCAGGATCTGCAAACTACGTGATCCGCTCGAGCGCATCCCAGTTCGCTCGAGCGACTGGGGTCCTGCTCGAGCGAAATCTTTCCTTCTCGAGCGATTTAGCATGTCAAAATCTATGGAGTCAAGCGTAAGAGGTCCCCTCGAGCGAACAGTAAATTGGGCTTAATTTTCGGGGTTTTGGATTTAAGTTTGAGTGAGGTTTATATCAAGAGAGTTAATGGAGTATTTTTAAAAAAACTCAAATAAGTAAATTATTATAGTCAATCATTTAGTTAGTTATTTTTGAGCCAAAACTATATTGGATATTGTATTAACTTAGGGAAATTGAACAGATGAGGAACCGGACTCTTCTACAACACCAAAGTAGATACGTCTTGATGACTTCACACATTCGGTGAGTGTGTAGATATCTTTCAATATATGTTTATTAACTTATGTGGCTACATGTTGAACATTGTTTTCTCTTACGTGGTTTATTTGTTGAATATCTGTGCAAGCATGCTTACTTGGATTGTTTGTTTCTAGTTGGACATTGTATTATTGCATGCTTACTTGTTTATGTGATTTACTTTGATAACATTCATGTTTGGCATACTAGAGAATCTTATGATGCAACCATGTGGGAATATTTTGAACATGAATATGATAAAAACCATACCTAAAAATAGTAAGTAACATAAAGTGAAATATCCTCGATATGCTTTTGACAAGCTGTGAGGCCAAATGTGGGGCAATATGAATAAAGACAGTGAAATATAAAATACTCTGGCATGCTTTTCCATAAGCAGTGAGACCAAATGTGTAGTATATCCCGACATACTTTTGATAAATAGTGAGGCCAAGTGTGGGGTGATATGTGCTTGATTGATTCTCCATTAGTAAGTTGACATCCTTGCTTGATGGATTTGGGACCATCAGATAATTTAAATTGTCATGTCAAGTAAATAGAAAAAGGAAAAGGTACTTTAGGTACGAGATTTCATGACAATATAGTAACTTGCATGTTTTATGTGATTGTAGTTGTTTATTATACGAGATTGGGGTAAGACACAACCCTTTTTCAGTTGTTGTTTATATGACAGTTTCATACGTTAATTTGTATATATTGACTGTTATTATTTGACACTCCTGGATATTTTTGGTTGTCTTTATTTGTTTGGCAATTTATATCCAGATCTGGATGCTTAGCGAGTTTACTACAAATTGTGGTAGCCGGTTTCTGCCGAATGCTTCCTCTGAATGCTAGTCCCTCGGATATTAGATGTCGGTTGCTGGGCGAAGGCCGAAGTGGTCCCTGCAAACAAATAACAGACCCCCCTACTTGGCTTCTGCAAAATAAAGGTTAATGCCCGCTGGTCGGTTGTGAACAACAGAGCCTCCGATGCTTAAGTTAGTATGTTTTTGTAGAGAGGGTAAAGCAAATACGTTAGAGGCCGGACGGTAGCGGTCGGGGATCAGATTCGGGGATCCCCTGAACAGTACCCCATAAGGGGTATTTATAGAGGAATGATGTCTTGGGGCTCAAGAATGTTGTGTGGGCCACACGTCGTGGGCCCCTTAGTGGGCCAGGATGGCTGGTGGGCCGAGTCAGGTCATAAGGACGGGGTCTCAGGGCGGATACCCTGAGACAGCGCTGAAGGGTTGACCCTCTGGCATGGTCCGGTTCGTTCGGAAGTGGGACCTGTGTAATATGGGGAGTTGCCAAGGGATTGCCATCCGGATGCTGGCGGTCAGTGGCTTTGCGAGACCTCCGGGCCGGGCAGTCCCTGGGCTGGGAATAAGGGGCCAATGCGTTTATGATGACCTCTCTCTCAGGCCATAGATCCGGTCACCACAATAGCCCCTCAATCTTTCCCAAATTTCTTGGAAAAAATTGATATTGGTACACCGTACGCCATGCTCTGGGGGAGCGGTTTTTGCCAAAGCTTTCCTCGGCGTCACCTGTGGCGTCACCTGACAGACATCAGAATAACAATTAGATGCGAATGTCAGGGGTCGCCACGTGTCAAGCCCTGATTCGTCGGTCAGACGGGCCGCCTCGGTATATGTGAGTAATAATTAATATTTGACAGCTGTGTTTCGTACCTAAGGGAACCTATAAATAGGTTTGTGCAGTATAACCTTCGGAACTCAGTTTGCGTATAGGAACCATATAGAGAGCTACATATCCTTCAGCAACTACAATCTTCCGCTTGTCATGGATCAGGTAACTGACTTGATTTCTGCTTCGTCACATTCTGAGTTGGAACCTTTGTTCTGGCCGACCCCAAGAGAGATGACCCCTGAAATTAGCTCGAGGATGTCGTCACCGGCCGCAACCATCACAACCGGGGCATCGTCCTCGAGGCAGCCCCCGGTTGGTGGCCGGGCTAACATTGTTCGGCATTTCTCAAATGAAAATGAACCCACATACGTGGATTTGGGAGGCCAGCCAAACAAAGCACTAGGAGGGCCAAGTAGGGGAGCCAGCGACCGGCCTTGTCCGTACCTTCGCTACTTCCGTGGAGAAATTTCTGAGTTTGAGGAGTTCTCTCGCTAGTATGAGATTCCAGCTTCAGTGACCTGTGCGGAGGTTGGGTCGTTGGTTGCATATTCGGGGGACCATATTACTATGCCTTTGATGGCCGTGACTGAAGGCCAGCTGAAATTCCCTTTTTCTCCGTTCCTCCGGGAGTTTTTATATGCATTCCAACTTGCACCGAATCAGCTGTCGGTGAATTGCTACCAGACCATAAGCTGCATCCGGGTTCTGTGCGATAGGACTGGTATGGAGTTCATTTTGCCGGACCTGATGGGTCTGTTTTCGCTGTCTCACAACCGTTCTTCCGATCGGTACTTCTTTACTCCTCGAAAGCCATACGGTGATGTTTTTATGAGGCTGTCAGATTCAGAGCGATGGGGGAATGTTTACCTCCAAGTCTTCAGCGAATATAACTTTGGTCCGGACGAGGAACGCCGATACCCTGTCTCGACTACCGAAGGAAGTCCTGGTAAGTGTCCGACATTCTATCCTTTGGCTTTCCCATGTCTATTGCTATTTTAATCCTGCTCTTATTTGTACAGATGTGTCGGCAATATCCAAATTATTAAGAACCATGTCGTCGATGGGCCGGATCGAGGCCCTGCTGAAATGTGATAGTAGGGACGCCCCCACCCTTTTAGGCTACGAACCAACGTACCACAGCTTTCTTGAGGATTGGAAAGCAAGAGGAAAAAGGAAGGTAGGGGTACATCTGGTTGCACGAGCCCCCGCCCGGAGGCGGATGTTTGTCCTAGAATACTTTGATGAGATGGAGGTTCCGACGGCGCTGATGCAGGAGCCGGCGGAGACGGCCGCTGAGGGAATGCCTATGCAGACCAGGGCCACCGACGTGCCGGGGGATGCCCCTCCCGGAGGCCAACCAGAATTTCTTCCAGTGAAAGAAGAGCCCTATGAAGATGAGGAGGTTTCGGAGGGTACAAGATACAGGTTCCGGCCGCAGCAGCCCCGACCACCATATGTCCCAGGGCCTCCCGAGCCGTGGGCCCCAAACTTTCAGACGTACTGTGGAAGAGTGGTTCTTTCGACGGACGACATTATTGTAGATCCGAAGGTCTCGTATCCTCTGCTTTGGGCGCTACAGCTTCCGGTCGATATGAGTGTCTTGCCGACCGCAATCGAGAACATGTATGATTATGCCGGCTCGATTCTCATAAAGGTGCCTTTTATTTTCTCTTTGCCGGACTCCTGTTGATAACCGTTATTCTGATAATTCTTTCTGAAACTATAGGCCTGCCAGAGCCTTGCTGGTTTGTACAGGAGCTGCCAGAGGGTGCTCCGGAAGTCATATATCCGGGTCTGTCGTGCTCAGCAGACGGAGGACAAACTGAAGGAGATGGAAGCTGAAAGGAGCTTTCTTCGCCAGTAGCTCGAGGAAGTAACGGCAGCGAGGGACCGGCTGAGGGGAAGATCTGATGCTGGTCCGAGCGATGCTCGTCAGGTTGGGGGAGTCAGTGAGGAAGAGCTTAGGAAGGTAGTGGCCGAGGCAGATGCTAAATCTTACGCCGAAGGGATTAAAGATACCACAGAGGTGTATCGGCGGGAAGTTCATGAGCTGTATCCGGAGGCCCATGAAGTTGGCTTCAAACTAGGCTATGACATGGCCTACAGAGAGGTGTGGGGAAAGGCCCTCGATGCTGTTGGAATGCCGAAAGATTCAATCTTCCGGACGAATATACGTGTGCCGGAGCGTGAGGCTCCCCCACTGGAGCTTCCGGAGAAGGAGTAAGAATGCCGGGGGAGGGGTAGCCAGAGAAGCCATGATGTATAACTGCTTGTAAGCATATAGTTTAGTATAAAAAGTTCAATTTATTCATGTTTTACCTCGTTTGCGACCGGAGAGCGTTATGCCGACGGCCTCGAGGTTGGTAAGAGAGTCCGGATTGATGTCGGACATATATATAAGATATCCCATGGATAGGGGGATTGGTCCGGGCTGCCGCCAGAGGTAAATAAGATGGCCCCTTGATGAGGGGACTGGTCCGGATTAACACTGGACGCATAAATGATGGCCTCCCGAGGAGGGAAATAGTCCAGGCTGCTGCCGGTTGCTCATAAGAGTCCTAGGATGAGGGAGATGGTCCGGATTAGTGCCAGGCGTATATAAGATAGCCCCATGATGAGTGTGGGCGTCCGGATAAATACATAAAAGAGTCCCAAGATGCAGAGAGTTATCCGGATTGATCTCGGATATATATACAAGATATCTCCACGATAAGGGGAGAAGTCTGGATTGATGGGTAGATAACTTGGAGCCATAGGGCGGACGGTCGGGTTATAACCAAGTCCGAAGTTTGCGCCCGCTGGAGCCATGAGATGGACGGGCTGCCTAGAGCCATAGGGTGGACGACAGGTTATAACCAAGCCCGAAGCTTGCGCCTGCCAGAGCCATGGTCTTCAATGCAGCGACCCAGCCAAGCCAGACGGCTAGTCTTGAGGGATGGGTAGACAATCCAGAGCCATAGGATGGATGGTCGGGTTATAACCAAGCCCGAAGCTTGCGCCCGCCGGAGCCATGGGATGGATGGACTGCCTAGAGCAATAGGGTGGACGACAGGTTATAACCAAGCCCGAAGCTTGTGCTTGCTGGAGCCACGTCTTCA
>NMUG010011827.1:0-10523 GCA_002855965.1 Monotropa hypopitys
CACCTTGGTCACGATGGAGGGCCCTTGATAATCGGGGGAGAACTTCCCTTTTGCTTTGTTTTGAACGGGAAAAATCCATTTCCAGACCAAGTCATCTTGCTGAAAGATTCTTAAACGTATATGTTTGTCGGAGCTTTCAGAGATTCTCCATTTTGATAGTTTTGAGAGTGGGAGACTGTTGCTAGTCTTTTCCGTTTGGATTCTCCGCCCTGTATTGGAACGACGGGATTCGTTTTTTGGACTGAGGATGGCTCCGTAGCTATGGACTAGGGAACGCTGCATTGCCCCAGTAGAAATTAGTGTTGATGTCCGATAGTCGTTTTGAAGACTCGGGGGTATAGATGAGACAGATCTCTGTACGATTTGGGTTTGATGCCTCCTGATTTCCTAATTTCTGTCTTCACACTATTGGCTTCTGATCAGATCCTAATCCGATTTGTTCTTGAAGTCCTACTCTCAAAGTACTAAAGTTTGTTCGACCATTTACAACGTGAAAGGATGAACGTTCGTTTTTTTTTTGAAAATTTTCTGATGTGTTATTTGTATGTTATCTTAGCAAAGAAGATAAATGAACAGAATATATGAAACTTTTCTTGACATATACATGTAACAAGATAGAAGAACATATATTGTACAAATGTACAGTTTATCTATATTCCGTAACAGAAAACGAAACATAAAGTAAACAGTATGCATAAGTTGCCGCAGTTTACCGGGAGATGCGGGCTTGGTGGATCGGGCAGACCATCCAGTTGTATAGTTGTTCCCCTGGATGAGCGGGGCGAATTGTATGATGTGCCTTTGATTTTGAAGATAGGGGATCAATTCTGGCGATTTGTAGATCGTCGAACATTTGTGACATCCCCTCTTCATTGTCCTCGGTTTATTGGTGCGGGTTGCCGATAGATGAACCTTCAGAAAGGCATTGGTCATCGGACACAGGAGGTTGTTCTTCGTCCCCTTCCATTATAGAACTCATGGGCCCTATAGAGATAAATATGTCTCTAACGTAAGGTAGCCCGTTGTTTCGGCTCTTTCCCCTTTTACGAGCGATTTGATCTTTCTGATCTCGTCGAGGGAGACGGTAGCCCAGTCCGATTTTGTTGAGCTGTGATGCCCTGTTTTGTGGCTCAGTTTCGCCCTCGAGTTGGGGCCTAGTCCTTTGCCGCACTGAAATCCATATGTACGGAGGTATTTCATGACGAATTCTGTGTTATTGGAAAATCTATGGGGGGGTCTGCGTCCCATAGACCACTGAAGCGCATTCGAATGCTTGGAAGCTGGATGGTTCGTTGGATTCGATCATCGGGATGACCAGAGCTGTATAGATAGCAAAGTCTGGCTCTGAAAACACCGTAATTAGCTGGCCGTCGACGATGAATTTAATTTTCTGATGAAGACTGAAGGGGATGCCTGCACTCATATGAATCCATGGCCTACCCAATAGGAAGTTGTATGCCGATGGAATCTCCAAGACCTGAAATCTGATGGAGAAGGTAACGGGACCGATCTCTATGGGGAGATCGATTTCCCCTATGGTTTCTCGACACGAGCCATCGAAGGCCCTTACCGTCATTGTGCTATTGGTGAGAGTGTTGAAGTTGACTCCCAATCTCTGCAAGGTTGCCCAGGGGTAGACATTCAGTGCAGAGCCATTGCCTATGAGTACCCGGGCCACGATCATGCCTCGGGTTTTGACAACAATGTAGAGGGCTTTAGTGTGCCCTATTCCATCTGCAGGGATCTCGTCATCTGAAAAAGAGATAACCCTCGGACTCATGATCGAGTCGACTAAGTCCTGTAAGACATTTGGGGGCATATCCTTAGGGACTTGGGCCTGTTTCAACACTGTTAGCAGTGCCTCCCGATGTGTCTCGGAAGTGAGGAGTAAGGCCAGTATGTTGATATGGCCAGGAGTTTTCCTCAGTTGTTCAACGACGTCGAACTCGTTTATCTTGAGGGTTTTGACGAACTCCTGCATCTCTTCTTCAGTTATTTCTTCCAACTTCTTCTCTTTTTGTCTTTTATCGGGCTCAACTAGGGCATAGATCCTTCCCGACCGAGTGATTCCGCCGATTTGATTGACCTCTTTCTTATATAGACCTTCCTTTAAATTTGCTTGGTAAAGCTCGGTACTTTGGGCAGCCATGGCAACGTAACCTTCGGCAGGGTCGGTAAAAAGATAGGCGCTCTCGCCTGATTAGAGCTTTGAGGGGGTCATCTTGGGGTTTCCAGGATCCCTGGAATTGGTCGTTTATACTTCTCCTATTATCGTATGCTGCCATGAACTGAGGTGACGGATACGGATACTGGCGGAGGTGATAACTGTTTTGACTGAGCCGTGTCGGCACCTATATGACAACACTAAGCTCGTGTCAGTATACAAGAAGAATGTCTTTGGGGTATCGGAGATGTACGGACTTCCTTTGAGATTTAAAATTCAAGACATTTCTCGGACATGGAGTCTGGAGGATAGTCTTGGATTTGTAAATTCTCAGGAGATTTTGAAATCACAAGTCCGTAATCTATTTTTGACCAATACCTTTGGAGACGTTGACGATATATGATATCTAGCAGTTATATGCGTAAAGAGAAAGTCTTTGGGATGATTGGAGACATATGGACTTCCTTTTAAATTTAAAATTCGAGACATGCCTCAGACATAAAGTCTGGAGGGTGTTCTCGGATTTGTAAATTTTCTAGGAGATTTTTCATGGAAAATGACAAGTCCATAGTTTATCTCGACCAATATCTCTAAAGACGCTAATGCATTTTGAAAACTTTTGGATATTTTAACAGATATGAATATAAGGATTCCCCTCGGAATGCAAATGTTTCTCTAAAACAGTAAATAGGGTTTTTGGCTGACTTGTTTTTGGCAATCTATATGCAGTATGAAGCTATGTTGGCTGATAAGGTTTAATGACTCCCAAATCTTCAGACCTTCGGCCTCGTTAGGGAAACCATCGTAGAGTCGGTGATTTGGTTGGGGTGCCTCATTTCCCACTACGGACTTTTTAGGGTCGCGTCAGCTTACTGTTGAGCCCCCGATAGGTTGATTGGGCAGCATCCATTTTTGGCAGTCATGACTTCCACCCAAAACAGGTAATGATGCAAATGATGTATGAAAAACTTACATATATAAATGTAAGTAAGATTTTTTTTGAAAATGAAGGAAAATCCTTTTTTTTAGTTATATCAATAAGCAGGATATAAGCAGTAAAAGTTTCAGCGTAGCGATTTTTATCAACGCCGAACCTGCTTATTTTAGCAACGCGTCCTGTAATCTTCCTGAAAAGACATAAACAAGATGCAAATCAGTAATAATAAGCCGAGAATTGATTGATTTCGAAATTTCGGAAGAGATTTATTTTTGAAAGAGGTTTCGCAAGCCGAAATCCTCGAAGTCCCCAGCGGAATCGCCAGTTGTCGCGCTGGGAAATTTTTCCGTCCTTCCCTCGTCTTCTATCTGGTGGGGAGCCGTTTTCCGGGACAGAAGAATCTGCACTGTTGGGATTTTTTTGAAAATATGGGGGTTTGTTTGAAAACGATTGGCGGCCTGAGTATGCCAGTTTCGAATTTTTGGAGTCGCCACTCGACATAGAGTTGTGGTTTGCCAAGTCACCGGTATTTTTATTATGAAAAAGATATTATTTTGTTTGAATAAAATGTCTTTTTATTTGGAAAAGGTGTCTGCAAAACCAGAAATTCGAGTTCGGTGATTTAATTACGAATGGGGAAGGTGTTAGGCACCCCACTCGCCCTTTCGGTACTTTTCTTTCAAAAGTAAATCTCTTCTTGACTCAAAATCATTTATTTCCTCGGCAAAGAGAAATGAAATATTATTACTGATTATGTATGAAATGAAATGAATTGAAAGACTCCTAGATATAGTTGTTGATGGGTGGATTTCGACCTGGTTTGGATTTAGAAAGGAAGGAATTTTGACTGGCAGCCTGTCGGCCCGGTTTTGATAGGAAAAGATTATTTTTGAGCCGGACAGAACTTCGGCGAAAAATGATTTTCCACGGTTGGACATAATTCTGACTGCGTTTGAAAGTGGCATTATTTTGTTAATTTAATTTTATTTACGACATTCAGACAGAACTTCGACTGTGTTTTTGAAAGCAAAGTTTTATTTTGAGCCGGACATAACTTCCGCCATGTTTTGAAAAGTATTTTCTGTAGTTGGACCGAATTCCAACTGAAAAGATGGATTTTATTTTAGACAGTCGGACGGAACTTCGACTGTGTCTTGAAAATGATTTTGGATTTTAGCCGGACAGAACTTCGACTAAATCCTTGGAAAAGTGTTTTTCTACGATCAAACAGAATTCCGACCGCGTTTGAGAAAAGGATTTTATTTTTATCAGTCGGACAGAGCTTCGATTGAGTTTTGAAAGGGAATATTTTGAAATTGGTCGGACAGAGCTTCGACCGTATTTTGGAAAAGATGGTTATTTTTGGTTCGAAAGATCCAAAGAATATCGAGTGAATCAGCATATCCCGAGTCACAAGGCATTCCAGTGATCCGAGTTCGACAACTACTGCAAACTTTCACTTCGAAGTACGGATCGAGGAACTTGGTTTTTTGTTTTTAAAGTGTTTTTGTATTTTTCAGTCGGACAGAACTTCGACTGTGAAAATGTTTTATAAAAATGATGCCGGATAGAATTTTGAACGGATTTTGGAAGAATGATTTATTTTTACCAATCGAACAGAACTTCGACTGGGTTTTAATAAACGGGGGAGGGAATTATTTTTTTTAAGTGTGAGAAATCCTCCGAAATATCTAGTGCTCCGGAATGATCCGAGTCACAAGGCATTTCTTTAATCCGATTCTGACAGCTACTACAAGCTTTTACTTCAGAGTACGGATACCAGATTTTTATTTTGTTTGAAAGTGTTTTGGAGAAAGCGAAAGTTAATTGCTGAAGAGTGATAGAATATATATGCTGTAATATATATGTATGGACAAGGGTATAAGGTATCATATATATAAACCGAGCTAGATATAGTCCGAGCTAGATAGCAGTACATATATAACAGTTGATAAGATATAATATATATAAACCGAGATGGATATATTCAGAGCTAGACGGCAATATATATTAATATAAATCGACCTGGATATATTCCGAGCTAGACGGCAAGTATATAGTGTACCGACAAGGTCGGGCTATAGAAATCAAAATGTGAGTAGTAGTTGTATTTTTGGGCGAAGATGTTTTTATGTTCTTCTCGAATGCGACATTGGAGCAGACAAAGCCAAGCATGTGTCGAATTCTAACGAGGAGAAAGACATAAAATGACAAATTCTTTAGGAAGATATTTGTTCGAAGACATAAAAGACGAGTATTAAAAAATCGAGTCAAAATAATACATTTGAATCTGTACAATTCGGGGAGATGACTTCTGTAAATAGCTTCTTTAAAATATAGTAAAGTATAGTATCGGACGCGACCGACTGACTAATACCGAACTATGAATTAGAAGACTATCAAGAGTCTCCCAAGAATAAGAGACAAATTAATTTACCAGAAGAAAGTAAGCTCGAGATACTTCAAGAACGAGACTTGTTCTTGGTTGGATTTGGATTTTTCAGAGGTTCGATCGATTTTTAAGTAGTTTTTGGAAAACTATCAAAAGAAATGCCTGGAGGCTTTGGGTAGTTGAGAGTAATTTGGAGTGATTTGAGTGATTGAAGGTCTGGATTGTTGTTATGGTGGCTGGCTATATATATTGATATATGTCGCAACTATAGTTGCGATATAGAGCAATTTTGGTCCAATCACGTAGCTCGCGGGCCACGTGTGTGGGAGATATTTTTGGAAGCTTCCTAAAGCCATTTGAGCTTATCTTGATCCGAAAAATAATTAGCAAATAAATAAATTATCTTAAAATTATAAAAATATCCCGGAGTTCTGAATCTTGGTCTGAAGCTTCTGTTTGCGCTTGGCCGGCCCCTCGACGAACTTGGACTTCGACATTTTAAATTTGATATTCACGATCGCTGGGTTGGATCGTGAATTTAGCAAATATCTCGGGTTTGATCCGGACGTTTCCCAGGAAAACCCTGAAATTCGGCTCTGATGCTTTGAACAAAGTGAGAAGCGGTTGGTGCACCTCTTGGGCTGCTCAACTTCCAGAAAATCTATTTTGTAGGGAATGTCAGACTTTGAAGATGAGGTCCGTGCAAAATACGTTCGCTGATTTTCGAGACTGGCTGACCGCTGCAGCGAAATTTGAACGAATTGACGTTTATCCTCGACTAAATTCCGGTTCTGAGTCGGATGGATTCAGTCTTTATACAAACTTCTCAGGAATGCTTTTACCTTCGATATTCCATTTAGAAGGAAAATTTCGATTGTCAGTGTTGGATTCTGCTCGTTCCGGACTGTTCTGCCTGTTCGGATGCAGTTTCTGTACCATCCGTTGAAAATTTGTCTCGACTGATGCATCGGATTGGATTTCTGAGACGGGTAAATGTTCCTCAACACTTTACCATTGTTGGTTCATCGTTTTGACATTTTGACTGACGTCAGTGCTGTTCGCGAGAAGTCTGAATATTCTGGATGTGCGTTTTGATCCCTGTGAAGACCGTTTTGCTGATTTTTGTAGTTGTGGGGGCTGAGCCAAAATTTGGGTATCAACACTACCAGTGGCACGTCGGTCGGTAGTAGGTCTTTCACCTTATACCCCATTTTCTTGAATAGGGAATAGTACATGACATCTGCCGAACTGTCGAGGTCGATTAGGACCCTTCGGACTTGGCAGTCGGCAACCTGTAAGGTGAAGACTAATGTGTCGTCGTGAGGGTACTGAACCCTTTATGAATCTCTATCTGATAAAGTTATAGAATACCTGGAGTCTGGCCTTGGCTTCTTCGACATGGGCTGGATGGCAAGGATCTCTTTTGCCTCTATCTGTTTGAGCTCTGACCGAAGCTGCTCCTCTCTTCGGTGATCCACCATCCCATGGATCACATTAATAATACGCAAGACCGGCTTGGGATCTTCCTTCGGTACGGCAGCATGCGTTTTCTCCATATCGACATACTCCTGAAGATGGCCAACAGTGACTAACTCTTCAAGGAAATCCATGTAGGCCCGGTAGTTGGTTGTCAAGTGTCCCTTCTCCCTGTGGTAGGATCACCTGAATTTGTCATTGCCGCCTCTCTGAGATCCCAACCGCTTCTCCGGCCATCTGAAAAACTGCTCCTTTTCGATTTTGCAAAGGAGCATAAATGTTGGCTGCTTGAAGACAGTAGTGTGGGCCACAAACTCGTACGACTTGTGAGACCGAGGATTGCCTGGCTGGACAGTATTGGTATCCTTCCTTCTGACCACACTGTTGCTGTTGTTGGAACCGTGGCTGGAGCGTTGGTCGGCCTTGCTCCTTTCCTCCTTAGCCTCCTCGAGTTTGGCGTGAAGCTCAATTCTGGCCATGAGCTCGTTCATGGTGTCCGAAGAGAACATCATCAAATCTTTGAACTCTTGGCTGGAGTGGTCTAGGCCGAGTTTGAATGACGTCACTGCGATTTTTTGATCGCATTCTTCAATTTCATTGTAGAGGTCCCAATATCGGGCTGCGTATTGGCGCAGAGATTCTGACCTCGCTCGCTGAAGGCCGAGGAGGGAATCAACCTATTTTTTCACCCTGGAGCTGGTTATGAACTGAGCCAGAAAGGCCGTTGAAAGGTCTTTCCAGGAGTGGATGGACCCTACTGGCAATCGGTCAAACCAGAGCAACCCAACCTCACCTAGGCTGGATAAAAAAAGCTTGAACATTAAAGCATCTTCCCCCGAGTATAGGGACATCATCTGCCTGAAGTGCACAATGTGGGTGTATGAATCCATTTTGGGATCATACTTGTTGAATTTGGGGGATGAGAAACCTACCGGAGGTCTTGCAGCCTCAATTTCTGGGGGGAATGGAGTACATGGAATTATGTCCTGTCGGCACGGCTCATAGGTCTGAGCTGGCAGGACGGTCCTTCCTATTATTTGGGTAACCTCCTGCTCAGAGTAAGGATCCTAGCTATCTCCCTGGCCACTGTACCTATGGCACCTGTGGGGGTGACTGCTCCCTAGCTGGGCGAGGCCTCGGAGCTGCTGGAACTGCGTTTGGGCTGAGACTATCGAAGACAGGTGGCCGACGACTTATGACCGAATGTTCGTCCCTATGCCGGGGAGGCGAGACTCGGTGCCTGACTCGACAATCCTCGTTGACCCTCTGCCAGGCAGGGACTTCTTCTTCCCTTTCCCCCAATCTGTTCAAAGCAGAGTGTCTGGTTTGCTGAGACCCGCTCCTGCTCTGGGGAACTCCTAATATTCCCGGTCATCCCCCTCGGCACGGCCTAGCGCCACTCTTTTCTTCTCAATGGCCTCCCTTAGGAGGGTCATTTCGCGGATGAGGGTATCAATTTGGTGATCCCTTCGGCCTAGATCGCCTTCCATCTGTCAGATATACTGCCGAGTGGTAAGCTTGGATGGAGGGTTAGGGCATTCACTGGTGCGGTAGCTGGCGTCGTCAGCGCGAGTACGTTTGGGGGTTCGGAGAGCAGAGTCCCCTGCCCTTGCAACTTCCTTTCCCTTGTTCCTTCGGACATTAGACTGGTTGACCTTGGAGTTTAGATTTTTGGAAGTCATCTTCAAGCTATAATCGAAGATTTGAAGGTTTGATAAAGGTGTCCCCAGCAGAGTCGCCAATTGTTGGGGGGTAAGCCTTTCTTGCGGTGGTTCCCGATTGCTAGCAGTGGAGATGAGTGGCAAGACCTGGATGCAAAAGAAAGAAACGTTAGGCTACCGGCGAATGTCGCCGGTGGACCTCCGATGGCTAAGTCAGCAAGGAGGTCTAGAGAGAGAAAGTAAATGGACAGAGCTTGGGCTAGAGAGAGAATGTCTACCTCTGCATTTAATGCTTCCTCTATTTATAGAACCATCGGTGAGTGTGCGAGACACGCTTCGGCGTGAGTGAACTGATGTGCTGCGCCATGGGGCAGTGCGCCTGTCCCTATTGTGCGTCTGAACATCCGGCCGATAGGTCGGCCCTGACAGTGTCAGGCAGCGCCGCCTGACAGCATTGGGCGGCAGAAAAACTGGTAAGTATGTCTGGCGTGCTGCAAGAATCACGGAAAAGCTGATTCTCGTGTCAGGCATGTGTCTGCCATGTGCGCAAAACCCGGGATGCTGTCTCCGAGGGAATCTTTGCTACAGTCGAGGCTTTTGTCCTGTTCGGCCGAAGGGGCACCCTTCGGTACAGTCAATCGTCGGCAGGGAGCCGTCCCTAGGCAGGGAGCCTTGCCGAAGTAAGCCCCGGGGAAGCCCCCCTCCCGTCAGCCTTTGCCCTGCTCGGTCGCATGACCTCGACTGGCCATATTACTGGATGGGAACAATCCCTAGGCTGTGAGGCTCCAGTGCCGGAGCGAGCCCCAGGGAGGTCCTGTCGTCGGCACTTGCTTGATCGGCCCCCTGATAGCTGGCCTGCGTTGAGGTCCTCCCGGAGGAGGTCGTGGCTCTGGCCTCTCTTTAGTTCGGCCCCCCAACAGCAGGAAAATATCATAACTCCTACAACTGGACAAGTGAACACCTAGGACAACCCCAATCACAGAATACCTGAAATGTATATAAAACACGTCAGCATTGTTGTAACACCCCATGTTTTTAAGTAAAACATTTCCAATTTTTTTTGTAAATAAAGTAAACACAAACATTGGGGAGTTGAGAGTTACTATACAGCAACATTGCTGTTGAAGTTCTCATTACATTAATCTTGATACAACATGGAAAACTGAAAGAGTGCAGGGAAAGAAAGCACAACTACAACAGGACAACAACCTGGAAACTGAAAAGAAGTACAACGGTACAAAGAGAGCCAAGGCCGCAGCTCCAAAGGAACCAGCTGCTAGCACAAGCTCCAAGTCCTCCCTGCAAGAGAAACCCTGCAATATAATCCTGGAAAAGAGAAAGAAAGGAGGGTCTGAGCAAACACAGCTCAGTGACGGTAACAACTAAAGACTACAAAACATGCGCGAGCGCATGCGAACCTAAGCAGGACAGACCAAAGGTAAGGCAAAGGCTAACAACAAAGTACGACACACCCATACACACACTTAAGTGAAGTGAGACTAAGAGTATCTCCAAAGTCAACGAATAGAGGGTCACCCAAACCACGCCCGACACCCAAGGGACCAAGTCACACCACCTCACCAACTCTCAGTCGAGACCACAACTAAGACCAAGTAACCACATCCCGATCTCTCGAGAAGGAACCCATAACCACAAGTATACATGTTTCCGCATTACCACAAGAACCATTTCACCAAGACCAACACCCCAAACCACTATCAAAAGAATCCCAAACAAACACAGTGGAACCCCGACAACTCTACCCATTCCATTTCCTTTGATAAGTATATCCATGTATTGTGGATTTCGGCATTGTTTAACTTTGAAAGATAGTTGGGTTGCATAAGTAGCTTTCATTTCCTTTAACATTCCTCACAGTAACACCTTCACCTA
>NMUG010011828.1:0-10523 GCA_002855965.1 Monotropa hypopitys
CAGCTGGAGGTATATGTTCGCTCATTTCTCTGAATCCGACAGCCTCAGAAAAACATCCCCATACGGCTTTCGGGCGGTAAAAAGTACCTGCCAGACGCCCAGTTCCGAGAAAGAGAAAACAAACCCATTAGATTCGGCACGGAAAATTCCAAACCATCCCTCTCGCACAACGCCAAGATGCAACCTATAGTCCGGTAACCATTCACCGACAGCTGATTCGGCGCAAGATGGAACGAAAACAAAAACTCCCGAAGGAAGGGGTGGAATGGTATCTTTAATCGACCTTCAGCTACGGCCATCAGGGGAACCGTCACATAATCCGCCGAATATGTAACCTCGGGTCTAACTTCTATGTATGCCACCGACGCTGGAATTCCATACCGGCGGGAGAATTCTTTAAATTCGGGCAACCCTCCGTGAAAATAATTTAGGTAAGGGCAGGGTTGATCCCCTCCGGCCGCCCTGATTAGGCCTCCTAGGACCCTACTTGGCCGACCCCCCAATACTGCGTAGGTTGGTTTATTCTCATCAAAAAAATACCGAACGATATTGGTCCGGTCAGCAGCTCGGGGCTGTCTCGAGGATGAGGCCTCCGGCGCAGCAAACCCAGGGGAGATGACATTTTCAAGCTAACTAAGTAGTTTGCTCCTCCGGGGGCATCCGAAACAACGAATCCGAATCCACACTTGAAGAAGAAGAAAGGATGGTGACCACCTGATCCATGCCGATCGCAGAAGCACAATTGCCAAAGGGATGGAGAGCTCTCTGGAGGATCTTTTTGCTCAATGTAAATCCCGGGCATCCAACCTCAATAGCCTATTTATAGGCTCCAACCAGGTACATAACACAGCTGTCAAACATTAAATATTGCACAAGTACCGAAGAGGTACCGTCTGACCAGTGAACCATACGCCACCACATGGCAGATCACTGACATCCCAGTCGTTATTTATCTGCTGCTGTCAGATGTCAGTATTTATTATTCCCGGATCATCCCTCCGGAGCAAAGTTCCCGGCTCTACAAGATCAATCCTTCCCATCTAAGCTGGAAAAGATTGAGGGGCTGTTGTGGTAGTCGTACCTTAGCTCTAAGGGGTCGAATCCGGCACAATCCCAGACCCCACTCCGGACCTCTCATATCTATTGGTATCACTGTTCTCGTGGCCTTTCGCTAGGCCTCAATACCGTCTAACAACCCCCATTGGCAAAACGCTCTGGCAGTACGTGTAGGCCATGTAAAGTTGACTCCTCCGGCTACTACACCGGTCGGTAGAGCGTCGTTCACCAGTCTTGTGACGAAGCATCGCTCCTGGCCGACTGGCTCATAGCAGAAGAGCATCCCTATGGCCTAACCTATGGCAACTGAGCACCAAGACCACCTTCTTTTTAGGTCCCATGTCTGTACGGTTAACCTGGCCCACCAACTGCACCAGCCCACACTGGCCTGCCATGTGCACCACTCGGACCTGACACCATATGGGGGAGCCTATAACGTGCAGCCCACGCACCAGTTTGAACCCTAAAAGACGTCAATCCCTATAAATACCCCCTTAGGGTACTGTTCATGGGGATGTTCTCCCCGATAGCCTAGCGTCCGGCCTCACTTTGCTTTTTGTCTTCTTCCTCAAAAAGAGACTAACTTAAGCTTCGGATGCCCCGTCGGTTACAACCGATCGGCGGACACTAACCTTTGTTTTGCAGGAGCCCAGCAGGTGGATCCCCCTTTTTGTCTTTGCAGGGACCCTCATAGACCGTCGGTCTCGATAGCGATCGCCCCGATCCGGACTACTGTCACCGATCCGATATTTGAAGGTCCAGTCGTCCGGAAGGCAAATCCTGAAGTTTCAGCCACCACAAGATGAAACAAAAAAAGAATTTGAAAGATAAGTTTTATTTCATACTTTAAAAGCCTTGAACCTAACCGAAAGTTTATGTTCGGCATTTTACCTAGCCGAGGGTATATATTCATCGATTATTCTTTATAACCTGGCCGAAGGTTGATGTTCGGCAATTGTTATTTTCCCAAACCATTGGAGGGGTGACGAGTGGCCCCAAGTCCATTACATATGTACTTATCGGGAATGTTTCGTTGGGTTATAGATATGCCATAATGTACGGTCAACAGATATAATGACCCTTGGCTATTCTAATAGAAAAGATGAGTTAAAGATGTTTGATAAGATTCCTACTTGATCTTGAGATTGTGTTAGAAAGAAGAATTTTAATGGATCAATATTGGATCCGACGGAAATTCTTATTAACAATTACAAGATGATAATGTGTTTTTGGAAAGGATAACTTGGAAAGATAATTGAAAAGGAAATGAGGAAAAAGTATTAAGAAGAGCTTCTATAAAAGAAATTCATAGATTTAAAGATAAGAAAAGGTAAAGGATTTTAATAGTGAGAATGAGAATAAATGGGGAAATCTTATATTTCAGAAAATGTTTTGGAAAGAGAAGCTTTGATATCTTTTTTAAAATGAGTTTTGTCACCTAGTTTATTTTCTTATTTACACTGTTCTTGCATATTCACCATGCCGTCATGCTGACGTATTTGTACATGTTTTCTAGGTGATCGTGTTTAGCGTTGTCCACCTGTTCAGCTGCAGCGCAGTAGTTAGTGTGGAGGTTTTGTCTGTTTAGTTCAGTATTTAGTAGTTGATCGGAGTTTTTGCAGTAGTTTGTATCATGGTATGTTGTTATTCAGTTGTATCAGTTTATTCAGTTTTATTTGGGTTTGGGTCTTGTTTATATCCAGTTTATTGAGCCATGTTGTATTATCTCTTGTACTATATTATAAAATCAGAATCTTCAGTTTTTGAGTTTATAGATATTTAGAATTATTGTTAGTTGTGTGGTAGCTACTTTTCTCCTTGAACCTTTCTAATGACTAGCCCTTCGGAGGACGGGTCGTCGGCTGAAGATCCGGACTGGGTGGTTGGAGCTCGGTTCAGAAGCTTGAGTGAGTCCCTACAAAGAGAGAAATGGGTCCTCCTGCTTGGCTCCTGTAAAATAACGTTTAGTGCCCCCCGATTGGTTGTGACCAACGGAGCCTCCGATGCTTAAGTTAGTCTCTTTTTGAGGAAGAAGACAAAAGAAAGAAAGGCCGGACAGTTCTCGTCGGGGATCAGATCCCATTAACAGTACCCTTGAGGGGTATTTATAGGGGAGAGTTGACTTGGGGCTCAAGGTTGGCACGTGAATCGCGCGTCGTGGGCTCCCTCGTGCGACACTTGGCCCGAATGATGAACGTGGTGGGCCAAATGGGTCGGTGCTGCCAGTGGGTCGGGTCGATTGTATGGATGGGGGATCCGCGAGTGGATGTACGAGGTGCTCCGTGCTGGGTTATTGCTGGATGGTGGACCGTCCACTAGAGAGCCGGTCGGTCGGGAGCTGTATCCTCGCCACAAGGACTACACTGATGCTCTACCAATCGGCGTGGTAGCCGGAGGTTAGTGGTCATTTGTCCGACAAGCCCCGGATTGCTTCCTCTGGGATATATGTGATGTTCTGCTGAAGGGTACTCGCCGAAGGTCCGCAAGTCCGACGGGTCGGGGCGCCGGGGGATCCTCAGGGCCCAAGAGAGCACCTAACCTTTAGTGATGGATCTGCCCCCTGAAATCCAAGGTCCGGCTACCACAATAGCCCCTCAATCTTTCCCAACATTGTTGGAAAATATTGATCATGAGATGCCGGACGCTTCGCTTCGGGGGGGCGGTTCTGTCAGGATTGACACTGACATCATCTGACGGGTAGCAGGGCAATAATTTAATATAGATGTCAGTGTTTCGCCACATGTCGGATCCCGATTCTCTAGTCAAACGGTACGCATCGGTACTTGTGTAAAAATTAATTATTGACAGCTGCAATTCGTACCTGAGCGCGACCTATAAATAGACTGTTGAGGTTGGATGTCCGGGACTTACTTCACGCATACAGGTCCTCCGCAGAGCTTCTTTGCCTTCAGACACTATCCTTCGTTTGCCATGGTGGAGATAGTTCTTCCGAGCTCTTCGACAAGCTCAAATGGCAATTACGACTCGACATTCAAGTTGAGCTCTGATGACTCGTCAGTCGGGGTTGCCTCTAGAACTACTGATTCTGTCGACCGAGGCCCATCTTATGCTGATCTGGTGCTGCCTCCACCTTGCAGAAGGTCCATCATCATTCGCCATTTCTCAGATGAGGAAGGGTCCACCCACATAGGGTTTATAAGGGATACACATCCAAGACTTGCCCTCGGAGGACGGGCACTGAGGACTCAGGGGAGTCGGCCATGTCCTTACTTGGATTATTTTCGCGATGGGCTCACCAAAATTAACGAATTCTACCATCGGTATAGGATACCGTCATCTATCTCCCTTGCCGAAGTGGGATCGGAGGTTAGTTATGCAGAGGAGCAAATAACCATCCCTCTGATAGCGATTACCAAAGGATGGGTAAGATTCCCTCTAGACTATCACCTTTGATTCTTCCTATGCTCGTTTATGCTCACTCCTTGCCAGCTGTCAATCAACATCTATCGAATCATCTGCTCCGTACAGGCGTTATGTGCGAGGGACAACCTAGATTTCTATGTGGCGGATCTTATGGGGATGTTTTCTCTTTCGTGCAATAAGACATCTGGGAGATATTTTCTTACCGCCCACAAGCCCTATGAAGATGTCATCTCGAGGCTGCCGGACTCTGAGAGGTGGGCAGACACCTACATCCAGCTTTACGGGGAATACAATTTTGTGCCAAGGGAAGAGCGACTGAACCCAGTTCCAACGATGCCGGGCAATCCAAGTTGGAGGACCTATCTTTTTCTACTCCCAAATGCTTGGGAGTCCCTGTTCTATGTGAACACCTTTATTTCTTGTGCAGATGTCCCAAAAATTCTGAAGGCCCTGAGAAAATATGCTTTAGATGAACAGATCGCCGCGCTAATGAGGTGCAGGGGAATGGATGCTCTCTCTCTCTGTTGGGGTATGAGACGAGGTACCGAAGCTTCCTAGAGGACCGGAAATCCAGGGGAAAGAGAGAAGCGATTGCGATTCCCCATGGGCATGAACCTCCGTGAAAGAGACCCGGTCTCTTTTAATATTTTGTGGGGGGACCTTCATCGGCCGTCAGAGGGGACGCCGAAGGCCTTGGAAGGGATGCTTCACCAACTGCTGTGCCAGAGGAAGCTCCTACGAGCATTCCGGTTGGTGGAACTCCTTTGGAATTACCTGAGGTGAAGGAGGAGCCCCTTGAATTTGAAGAGGTGCCGGAGGGGATCAGATTTGATGTCTTTCGGACTGCACCTACTTGTTCGGCAATCCCGGGTGCATCTAAACTCTGGGCTCCCAAGTTTAAGAAATTTTTTGGGCTGTCTGTTTTGAGGTCAGATAGTGTGGATGTCGATCCGACAATCACCCATCCGCTGCTCTAGGCACTCCAGTTGCTGGCTGATATGAGGGCCCTCCCGACTGGGGTGGTATAGATGTATGATCAGACTGGAGTGCATCTTATAAAGGTACAAGATATTTTCTTGATAGTGGGGTTTGGTGTTTGCTTACTGATGGGTGCTTCTGTCCTCTACAGGCTTGTCAGGGTTTCTCTTGGTTGTATAAGGCTACCCAGGCATCACTCAAGAGGTCCCTCGATTGGGAACACTAGGCATTGAGGGTGGAGGCCGGCCTCGAGCCTGTGACAGCCCAAACGAATATGCTTATCTGGCAGCTTGTAGAGGTGTCAACGAAGCGGGACAAGTTGAAAGAGAAGCTCGTGATAGCCGAGGACAGCCTCCGACAATCGCAGGAGGGCTTTGAAGAAAAGCTTCAGAAAGTCGTTGCTGATGCCGATGCCAAGGCTTATTCGGAGGGGTATAACGATGCCGAAGTTGATTATCGGCGGCAAGTGCACGAGCTCTGTCCCAAAGCACATGAGATCAGTTATAGAGGAGATTACAAAGAAGCGTGGAAGCGGGCACTTGATGCCGCAGGAGTGCCTGGGGATTCTCTCCTCCGGCCTGAGGCATCCGTACCGAAGCTTGAAATTCCTCCTTTAGTATTGCTAGATAAGGAGCCCTTAGGTTGATTGTTGGGGGCTCTTCCACCGGAGCACTTATAGTATGGCTCCTTTTGTAGATGCCAAACTTTTGGTTGTATTATTCTGTGAATATAATTCCATTAATATAAAAAGTCTCGGTTCTTTAGAGTTACCTTTCCTCGTCCGGAGGGTGCTGGACTGAAATGGATCCATAGTTGATTTGATAGAAATCCGGAGGGATAGAGGCTGAGGAGTCCGTTTATAATGAGATGGCTATCAACATTTAAGGTCCAGAGAATTCCGGATTGAAACAGGACCTGTGGTGAGGGAGGGAGGTCTGGAGGATGTCAGACATATGATAGACGTTCCCCAAATGAGGGAGAGAGGTCCGGAGGATCTCAGACATATAATAGACGGTCCCATAATGAGGGAGAGAGGTCCGGATGATGTCAGATATATAATAGACGGTCCTATAATGAGGGAGGGAGGTCCGGATGATGCCAGATATATAATAGATGGTCCCATAATGAGGGAGAGAGGTTCGAATGATGTTGGACATATAATAGACGGTCTCATAATGAGGGAGAAAGGTTCGGATTATGCCAGACATATAATAGATGGTCCCATAATGATGGAGAGAGGTCCGGATGATGACAGACATATAATAGATGGTCCTATAATGAGGGAGAGAGGTCCGGATGCTGTTGGACATATAATAGATTGCCCCATGATGAGGGACAGAGGTACGGATTGTGCCGGACATATAATAGAGGTCCAGATGATGCCGAACATAATTAGACCTGTAACAGATGATCCCGTAATGAGGGATGGAGGTGTCGGGCTCATGCGGTGGTGGACAACAGGTTATGATCACGCTCCAAGCGGACCCTGTCGGAGCCATGCCTACCGGAGTGACTGGACCCTGAATGGTCCCGTAATCAGGGATGGGGTACTGGGCTTATGCGGTGGTGGATGGCAGGTTATAATCAAAGCCCGAAGCTGCACCTACCGGAGACATGCCTACTCGAGTGACCGGACCCTAGTAGATGATCCCGTAATGAGGTATGGAGGTGTCGGGCTCATGCGGTGGTGGACGTTAGGTCCAGAAGTTGCGCCTACCATAGCCACGCCTACCGGAGTGACCGGACCTTGAATAGATGGTCCCGTAATGAGGGATGGAGGTGTAGGGCTTATGTAGTGGTGGACAGTAGGTTATAATCAAAGCCCGAAGCTGTGCTTGCTAGAGACACGCATACCGGAGTGATCGGACCTTGAATAGATGGTCACGTAATGAGGGAGATCTCGTAATGAGGGATGGGGTGCCGGGCTCATGCGGTGGTGGATGTCAGGTTATAATCAAAGCCCGAAGCTGCGCCTGCCGGAGCCATGCCTACCGGAGTGACCGGACCCTTCTTCGTACTACATAGGTTGTCTGAGATGGTTTGCCTCGGACCGATCCCTTCCTATTCTGGGGGGAATGTCTCCCGATTCTACCAAGACTTGTGAACCAAAACAAATATGAATGGCAGTAAATAACTTTCATTAATCAATTAAAAGAGCAAGTCATTGATCCCTCTTGGGATGTTTTCCTCTACTCCGGCTGCTGGCCTGGGCTGTCGGGTTTCTTCTTGGGTTTTTTGCCTGTTGATCCAGCAATCGAGATGACCTTGTCGGACCAGGAGTTCCATGTAGGCCTTGCATGACTGGCAGGAGTTGGTATAGTGCCCCTTCTCCTTGTGATAGGTGCAAAATGTGCGTCCAGCGTAGTTGGCCTCTGTTCCCATTTTTTGGTCCAGACGCCTGTAGAAGGGCAGGTCTCGGATTTGCTTCAGAACCATGTAGGTTGGCTCGGTGAAGACAGTAACCTCGGCCACATAGTCCTCCAGTTTTGGTCTCCGGATGTCTCCTTCTTTTACCACATTTATTTGCCGACGGGGAGTAGTTCTGGGGGACTGAAGCGAGCGGACGGATGATCGCTGGGCTGAGCGGTCGGCCAAGAGGTCTTCTAGTTGGCAGTATTTGTCCACCTTTTGCATGAGGTCTTCCATATCCTCCGATGGGTTGATCATGAGCTCACGGAAGATAAGGCTATCGGCCTCAAGCCCCATTTTAAAAGAGGTTGCCGCAATGCTCTGGTCGCAGTCCTGGATTTCATTATAAAGTTCCCAGTAGCGGTCAGCATATTACCAGAGAGACTCCCTTTGGTGCTTACGGAGGCTGATCAGGGCACCGACGTCCTTCTTCTGGGTAGTGATCATGACGAAGAGAGCAAGGAATGCCTGCTCGAGATCCCAAAAGCTTCGGATGGATCTCCTTGGGAGCTTATTGAACCACAGGGAGCCTTGGGTTCCTAGGCTTATGGAGAAGACTTTACACATGACGGCTTCGTCGGCCGTATAGAGAGACATGACCTATTAGAAGTAAATAAGATGAGTATAAGCATCAGTTTTGGGCTTATATCTGGCGAATTTGGGCAGATGGAACCCGGCCGGGATGATTGACGATTCGATTGTCCGGGAATAGGGAGTTGTGCTGAGTTGCCCAAGTCTTTCGTCCATGTACCAGTGGGCATTCGCTGGTGGGGCCTCTGTGGTCCCACTTTTCCTGCACTGTCAGCGTTCTGCTCTGTCATCTCTGTAGGAAGAGGAGGAGGTGTGATGTCGGTGCCTGTGCTGGTGGCTCCTCTCCGGACTCTGGGGGGCTTGGTCGTGCTTCTTCGGTCGGACAGGGACGAAGACCCCATGATTGTATACATACAGTGTCCCGTCTAACGCTGCTAAGAACCGGGCTTTAGGAGTCATCTCATCATCCCCTTGTGGCTCGAAATACTCCTCGTGTCCCCTGGCCGGCTGTTGCGGTGGGTCTGCTTCAAGATTTTCCTTCCCGGGTCTGTGTCGGCTCCTCTCCCCAGATTTTGAGGTTGCAGAAGTTGCTCGGTGGGGGCGGATGGCTGAGTCTGGCCACCTGGTCCTTGAGGAAGGCTATCTCTGCGTTCTTCTCCCTCACCATCCTGTCCATGATGGAGGCCATGTCGGAACTAAGTCCGCTAGGGGATGACCGGTGAGTGGGTCCAGTATCCTTACAGACACGTGGGGATGACTGCCGGCAGTGGTAGATTGGCCCCGGAGATCTCAGTATTCGTTTGCAGGGATGGGTTCTCGGTTCCCATAGATCAGAAAAGATTCAAGATAATACTGGAAAGTCCACCAAAAATCTGGAGATGATCATAGTCGTCCCCAATAGAATCACCAATTGTGGTGGCTGCTTTTCTCCTTGAACCTTTCTAACTACTGGCCCTTCAGAGGATGGGTCGTCGGCTAAAGATCCAGACTGGGTGGTCGGAGCTCGGTCCGGAAGCTTGAGTGGGTCCCTGCAAATAGAGAAAGGGGTCCTCCTGTTTGGCTCTTATAAAAAAAAGGTTAGTTCCTGCTAATCGTTTGTGGCCGACGGGGCCTCCGATGCTTAAGTTAGTCTCTTTTTGAGGAAAAAGACAAAAGACAGGAAGGCCAGACAGTTCTCGTCGGGAATCAGATCCAATTAATAGTACCTATGGAGGCCGGACCTTGGCTTTCAGAGGACGGATCTGTTAGTAGGATCAGGTGCCCTGCCGGGCCCCGAGGATCCTCCGATGTCCCAACCTGTCGGACTATCGGACCTTCGACGAATGCTGTGAGACCCCGGTCCTAGGAAATATTAAATAAAAGTGTTTATTTAAGCAAATATAAATTTTGGGAATTTTTGTAGAATTTTTGATATTTATTTAAGCCTTGAATTTATAAAATATAGAGAAAGAAATTGATCAGGGGACTAAGTGAAAGAGAATAAGTTTAGGAGCACCAATTGAAGTTTGCCGAACAGTTAAGGGTCCGGTCGAGCAGTTGCCGAATTCGGTAGGTATCCAACCTAGGAGTCCGGACAAGCGGAGGTCCGGCCAGCACAGATGACTACTTGGCAGTCCGGCCAGGTCAGATCGGACGTGGCTGTGCGGCCATGAGGGCAGTCCATCTAGACAGCCGTCTGTCAGATGGAGACAAAGGTTCTGAGTGGGCTGGCGTCACTTTCCATTCTGGCAGAAGAGCCAAGAATGTACGGCTGGTGGGCTTAGGTCATCAGGCTAGAAGCCTAGGCTGGGCGGCCGGTAGGGCCTATAATTGTGAGTGGCGCCGTTTGGGTTGTCTGCTAACAGTCTGGATATTATTCTTTCTCAAACTCTATAAATACCAAGACATTTCATTCATTTTGGTTACAACTTCATCTTGAGAGCATCCAGACCTTCTCTCTCTAGAAAACTGTCTGAAGCATTATTGTTCGGCAGAGCTCTAAACTTTATTCCAGGAGCTCGGCAGCTCAGATTTTGTACTCAGGGTATTCGGCAAATCATCTGCCGTACATTTCCACCTCAAATTTGTTGTTCGGCAAGTCTTGGCCGTACAACCAATCTCCTCAGAATTATTGTTCAAGCTCCGGTCAGACTTGATTCACTTCGGCAAATCGTAATCAGATTTCT
>NMUG010011829.1:0-10521 GCA_002855965.1 Monotropa hypopitys
CCTTTTACTATTGCAAGGTTCCTATTGTTGTTATTCTTTCATAGTTTTTCCTTGCTTTAGTTTGCTGTGCGCCTATTCTGCTGCAGGTTTGTTTCCTTCTTACTTTTGGGGAGAATATTGTTATGGAGGCTAATATGTTTTCTGCAGGTTTGGCATAAGGGGGAGATATATTTGTTTTGGTGTATATTGCAGACTAATTTTTGTTTTGCAGGTTTGGTGTTAGGGGGAGTTTCACAAACCTTGTTGCAAGCTTTATAGCTTGCTTGTTTAAGCATTCTCGCCATTTATTTCCTTATCCTATTGTTTTCCTTCTCCTATAGTTTTTCTCTTTCCCGTCACAAAAAGGGGGAGAATATTTATTTTGGGTATATTTGTTTTTGGTAGAATTATTGGGGGAGAATGTTATTGTGATTTGTGCCATCGACTTGCTTCGCGTGCTTTACTTGTTCACTTTGCACTTGATCTTCGTTTGGTATTTTGTGCTACAGGGTTTTGTTTTTGTGCAGGGTATGCTGTATATTGTGCTGCAGGTATTTTGTGTGCAGGTGCTGCGAAGACTCATCATGATTGTCATAGGTTTTTGGTGTTTTAGCCGATAGGTTTTTGTGTCAGGTTTTGTACCGGGAAATGTAAAACAAAGGGGGAGAGATTGAGTTATCTGTTAGGGCCTTGTCTTGTGCTCCTTTCTCATCGAATTCAAAATCTTTTGTAGAATGGTTCGTCGAGGTCGTAGGAACAATGTTCGGGAGGCTCATAGTGAAGAGGTTGACGATCATCGAGCAGGTGTGGAGGATGTCGCACCTCCCATTATTCCTGTTCCTGTTCCTGAGGGCCTGGTCGCTCCTAGCCAGTTCGCCCGAGAGCTTGCGGCCGCCATGATCGAAGCTAGTCGGGGATTCGCCGCTCCTAGAGATAATGCAGGTAACCGCACTCTCGACGCTTTACGAGAATTCAGGAGGATGGATCCACCCAAGTTCAGTGAGGAAGGTGAGCCACTCGAGGCTGACCATTGGTTAGTAGAGATTCGGAGGGTGTTCGACACATTGGGCATCACGGAGGATAAGTTGCGTATCACTTTTGCATCCTACCAGCTTTCAGGAGAGGCTATTCTGTGGTGGAGTTCTATTGTGGAGATGAAGCACGCTAGTCTTCTAGCTAGTGGAGATGCTGATCCACAAGCTATTATGGATCCTATCAGTACCATGACGTGGGCAGACTTCTTGGCCGTTTTTAAGAATCAGTATTTTCCGGAGAGCTACAGAGATCATCTTAGGGAGCAGTTCGAATATTTGGAGCAGGGGACTATGTCTGTGTCCCAGTACACCTTGAGATTTCAGGCCTTGTCTCGATTTACGACGGATTTAGTCAGTTCGGAAGAGTGGAAGTGTAAAAGATTTGAGAAGGGTCTTCATCCTTCTATTCAGCGGATGGTTATGGGTCACCGAATTCGAGTTTTCGCAGAGCTTGTAGATTGTGCCAGGTGGTTGAGCCCAAGAGGGATTATCATCAGAGAGACTTTGCTTCGAGGGCAAAGGTGTGGGAGCCACGCCGCCAGGGTTCTAATTCCAGTTCTTATTCTTCAGGCAGCTTCGGAAGGAAGCGGCAGCGGGAGCAGTCTCGCTTTTCCCAGGGTCAGAGATCTCAGGCTAGTTCAGGCTCTGTGCAAGAATCTAGAGTATGTCATCGATGTGATCAGCGTGGGCACGTTCGGTCGGAGTGCAAGGCCATAGCTTGTTATGACTATGGATGGGTAGGTCATATTGCCAGAGACTGTCCGGGAAGGGCCGATGATCGCAGTCAGGCAGGTTCAGTGCAGCAGCCGCGAGGAGGGTTTCAGCGTCCTCGTGAGCCAGGACCAGCAGCTTCAGTCTAGGCTTCCCGTATTGGAGGAGTTGCTACTCCCGCCAGACTAGTTCCGCAGTTCCAGTAGAGGGGTGGTTACCACCAGGGCCCGACTACTCATGGCAGAGCTTTTGCCATTCTAGCAGCTTCAGTTCCTTCTACTTCTCAGCCTCAGCCGGAGACTTCGGTAGTGCGTGGTATGTTCCTTATTTATAATTCTTGGGCTAGTGTCTTGTTCGATTCGGGTGTATCGCATTCGTTCATTTCTGCATCATTCATCCATGCATTGGAGTTGGACGTGGATGTTTTGGATCCACCTTTGTTTGTGGATACTCCTGTAGGAGGCCATGTCCGATTGGATAGAGTTTGCAGAGATTGCGAGTTGACATTAGAGGACCATCGTTTTACCTTCGATTTCATCATTCTGGGTATGTCTGGGTTTGATCTCATTTTAGGGATGGATTGGTTGTCTACCTTCCATGCCAACATCGATTGCCACCGATGTCGTGTGCGAGTCTTCTCTCTCGAGGGAGTTTACTTCTATGTTTATGGCGATAGGAAAGAGTCGGTCGATTCTTGTTTCTATGATCCCCGAGACCGCGATTCTGTTAGTTGTTTGCTTGCCAGTCTTAGCTTGGATGACAATCCTTCACGCCGTGGTGAGTTGCCGTTGGTTGTTTGCGAGTTTTTGGTTGTTTTTCCAGAAGAGTTGCCTGGTTTTCCGCCTAAGCGAGAGGTACAGTTTTCCATTGATTTATTGCCAGGTACTTCTCCTATTTCGATACCACCTTATCGGTTTGCGCCATCCGAGATGTGAGAGCTTAAGTCTCAGTTGCAGGAGCTTTATGAGTTGGGTTTTATTCGTCCGAGTTCATCACCTTGGGGTGCTCCAGCGTTGTTTGCTAAAAAGAAAGACGGATCCTTGCGATTGTGTATCGATTACCGTAAGTTGAATAGGGTGATTGTGAAAAACAAATACCCGATGCCGAGGATTGATGATTTGTTCGATCAGCTTCGTGGTTCTACGTATTTCTCAAAGATTGATTTGCGTTCTGGCTACCATCAGTTGCTTATTCGGGCTGAGGATACCCCGAAGACAGCGTTTCGTACTCGTTATGGCCACTACGAGTTCGTTGTCATGCCATTCGGCTTGACTAATGCTCCAGCGACGTTCATGGATCTCATGAACCGTATCTTCCGTATCCACCTTGATCATTTCGTAGTAGTGTTTGTCGACGATCTCCTTATCTATTCCGCATCAGAGGAGGAGTATCATGTGCATCTGCGGGTTGTGTTAGAGTTGCTGCGAGAGCACCGCTTGTATGCCAAGCTTAGCAAATGTGAGTTTTGGCTCCCAGAGGTAAAGTTTCTTGGTCACGTCGTATCACGGGGAGGTGTTTCAGTTGATCCAAGCAAGGTTGATGCTATTTCTTTGTGGCCGTGTCCACAAAGTGTGTTCGATATTCGCAGTTTTCTTGGGCTAGACGGTTACTACTGACATTTTGTTTTGGACTTTTCACGATTAGCTGCACCAATGACTCGTTTGACCCGTAAGGGTGTTCCGTTTGCTTGGGATGATTCTTGTGAGGTAGCTTTCGAGGAGCTGAAGAGGCGTTTGACTTCGGCACCGATCCTTATTATTCCCGAGAGAGGAGTTGGTTATTCTGTCTACTGCGATGCTTCTCATGACGGTTTGGGATGCGTATTGATGCAAGGGGGAAAAGTCGTAGCATATAGTTCGAGGCAGTTGAAGGCACACGAGAAGAATTATCCGACACATGATTTAGAGCTTGCCGCCATCGTTTTTGCATTGAAGATGTGGAGGAACTGTTTATACGGCGAAAAATTTGAAGTCTTCTCGGATCACAAGAGCTTGAAGTATCTATTCACGCAGAAAGAGTTGAACTTGCGACAGAGACGGTGGATGGAATACTTGGAGGATTACGATTTCGAGCTACACTACCATCCGGGTAAGGCTAACGTCGTAGCCGACGCATTGAGTCAGAAATCTTGTCATCTTGCTAGTTTAGCCGTGTATGGTTGGAAGTCCATGGAGGACTTGGGTCTGTTCATTTTGCATGTCGAAGAAGTCGGGGAGCAGGCCACGTTGTGCAACTTATCGATTCATTCGGAACTATCACGTTGGGTTATTGAGGCACATGCGGATGATTCAGAGGCTTCGGAGTTTCGAGCAAAGTTTCTTAGCGGGGATGCGCGTCAGGGATGGATGATCCACGCCGATACTAGTTTACGTTTCTGTGGTCGGTTGTTTGTTCATTCATCTTGCCGTGGAGGTATTCTGTACGAGTTTCACCATTCGCCATTAGTTGTTCATCCAGGAGGCACGAAGATGTATCATGATCTTCGATGTCAATTTTGGTGGCCGGGAATGAAGAGAGACGTAGCCGTGTTCGTATCCAAATGCCTTACTTGCCAGCAAGTGAAGGCCGAGCATCAGTGCCCTGCCGGTTTGCTTCAGCCGTTACCTATTGCCGAGTGGAAATGAGAGCACGTGACGATGGATTTTGCTTCGGGTTTTCCTAGATCGCCGGGTGGTCAAGATGCTATTTGGATTATTGTCGACCGTTTGACAAAGACTGCTCATTTCTTGCCGATTCGAGTTGCTCAGTCTGTTGATTCTTTGAGCCGGTTGTACATTCGGGAGATCATTCGACTGTACGGAGTTCCTTCTTCTATCGTATCTGACAGAGATCCTCGATTCACTTCACATTTTTGGCGTAGCTTGCAGACTTCTCTAGGTTCGAAGCTCATGTTCAGTACCGCATTTCATCCTTAGACCGACGGTCAGTCCGAGCGTACGATACAGATTTTGTAGGATATGCTACGAGCTTGCGTGTTAAACTTTCATGGGAGTTGGGTAGATCATTTGCCGTTGATCGAGTTCGCCTACAATAATAGTTACCATTCGAGTTTGGGTATGGCACCTTTCGAGGCTTTGTACGGTAGACCTTGTCGTTCGCCCATTTGTTGGTTAGATATTGGTGAGTCCGCTATTATTGGGCCGGAGATGACGCAATAGATTACTGACCAGATCAAGACGATACGCCAGAGATTGCTTACGGCACAGAATCGCTACAAGAGTTATGCAGATCGACGTCGCACTCCTTTATCGTTCGAGGTTGGTGACCATATTTTTCTTAATGTTTCTCCTCGTCGTGGTATTTCGCGTTTTTGGAAGAAAGGAAAGTTGACGCCGCATTTCATTGGGCCGTTTGACATCATTGAGAAGATTGGAGAAGTCGCTTACCGTCTAATATTTCTAACGTTCACGATGTTTTTCATATCTCTATGTTACGCAAGTATGAACCCGATCCTTCGCACGTTATAGATTGGTCGAATGTGGAGTTGGAGGCTGACGTATCCTATGAAGAAAGGCCGATTCGTATTCTTGATTCACGGGAGCAAGTGTTGCATAGGAAGACCATTTCATTGTTGAAAGTTTTGTGGAGCAATCATGGTTCGGAAGAGGCAACATGGGAGCGAGAAGATGAGATTCGTGGCAAGTATCCAGATTTGTTTTGAGTTGTGTTGTTTGGGTCGAGTTTGTTTAATCTTTTGTGCTCTTACCTTAGGAAATTTCGGGGACGAAATTGTTTTAAGGTGGTTGAGATGTAACGACCCGTATTTTATAAAGTATTTTCCGGAATTTAAATTTGTATTCTAAAGTAGATTCGGTATCTTGATTTATTTTATCTTAAAATCCTAGTGTGATTTTAAGGTGGTTGACCATAGAATATGGTAGAGAATTAAATTACGAATCCAACGCAATTTGAATTGCGTCAATCAGAGTCCGGGTGAGAAAGTTATGCACGTTTTAAGTTTTTCCCGTTTTGGGCCTAAGTTGCCCATAGAAATCCCGAGAGGTTGGTTATCGATAACGGGTTTGTGGTTATCGATAATGGGTTGATTCCCCAAAACCCATAGAAAATCCCGAAGATGTGGTTATCGATAACGGGCTTTGTGGTTATCGATAACGAGTTGCCCTTTGATTCCTTGGTTAGGACCCGAGAGTTTGGTTATCGATAACGGGCATGTGGTTATCGATAACGCGTTGTCCTTTGGTTCCTTGGTAAGGACCCGAGGATCTAGTTATCGATAACGGGTATATTGAAGGCTTATGGTTATCGATAACGGGTCCGTCGGACATCTTTTCATTAAGGGTTTTTGTGTCTTTTTCCTAGGGCTATATAAGCCCATCTAAGCTCGATTTTTAGGTCATCCCCACCATTTTGAAGAACCCTACTCTCTCTACCTCCATTCTATATCTCCTCTCCCTTCTCTCTAGGATTTGAAGGTCTTCCAAGGGGATTTTGAAGAAAATCCAAGTTCTAACGTTGCTCTACACGTCGAGGGCTATCCGGTGAGCACCATAGTTCGACCATCCCTTGATTTTCATATTTTCGGATTTCTTTGGAGGAGTTTTTGAGGTAGGAAATGTTTATTATCTTGTATCCTCTTGATCGCGCTCTCCCCTCCTCCTTGTATGAGTTTCAATTTTTGTCAATTTCATGTCCATGGGTATAATTTTGAAATTTACCTAGGATTTGACCTTAAATAATGAAATTTGTTGAGGGCTTGTGTGTCTCTAGTGTTTAATTGCATTTTTATAAAGTCAATTTCATATTTGTGTGAATTGGGTGAAACCCCCCAATTTTTGGAAAAACCTAGATTTCTACAAATTAGGGCTTTTGGTGTAATGATCATCTCATGATAAAATTGAATGTGAAATCATGCAATTGGACACAAGACATGTAGAATTGACATGTTAGACATATTGATCGTGTTGGAAAAATTGTTGTATCATTAAGCTTTGCATGGAATTGATAGAGATTAATTATGTAATCATTCATGCAAATGGGCATCCTTGACGTGTGTGATGCATGTGATGTGTGATCTAGGCATGTTGGTCATGGAGTGTGTTGGTCCATTGTCATATTGCGAAATTGTGAACGTAAAGAATGAACATGATGACCCATCAATTGGACCTTACCTCAACCCATTCGCGTGATTTTTCGGAATGGAAGTTGAACTCATTCGCGTGACTTTCGGAATGGTGGTAGAACATCTTCGCGTGATTTTTCGGAAGATTGTTCAGGTTGGTTACTATGATAGGGGATTTATAATAGAAGACATTCGCATGATTTTTTGGAATGTCATGGCATTCGCGTGATATTCGGAATGCGGGATGGTCGCTCCATCCACGACATTGTGCACTATGGGGGTAGCGTAGCCCTCCCAACGTTACTTGGGGAATGATGGATAGGAATGGATAGCGTGTCGGCCAACACTTATACCAATTCCACCCTATCAAGTATTATAACAATATTCGTAAAAATGTGGAATAGTTAGGATAACTTGGAGTAGACTTGTCATGGAATTCCAAAGAGTATCCTCCATATGAAACCAAGAGGAAGAAAGCATTGAACTCATGTTTATATCTCAAAAGAAATGGAAAGTTATATGCATGTTCATAAGCACTTGTTTTAGTTGCTCGTTTAACATACCTTTCATTTGTTGTGTGATGGAGTCACATAGTAGAAATGGATCATTGCATTTGTTATGCATTGTACATATGCATGTGTTGCATGCCCGACATTCACACACTCGTTCACGCCGGTCTTGAGTATGCTAGGTAATAGGTATTTCCTACTTTAGCGTGACACGCTCTTTTTTTAAAGGTTCTGCAGGTAAGAAACTAATTTTGGAGGACCTTGAAGCCCCTTGATCATCTTGGCTATTTGGTAGCTTTTTGGGAACTATGTACTCTTTTATTTTGAAAACACCCGGGTTGTGGGTTATTCTAATTTACGGCATGTAACAACTTAAACCTTGTTTTTCCTTCTCTTCTACCTCTTCTATGGTTTGGACTTATAACTTGAATTTTCCGCATTCACACTCGGATTTTTGGTAAGTTTGTAATAGGATGTGTTTGTTATTTAAACTTCTTGTAAATGATAATGATCCATGCTTGTGTCCCATTTGTAAACAAATTATATTTCAAAAAAATGGATTGAAAATACGGGGCGTGACACAATCTCCATAAGACATTATATTCACTAACCACTAGGACATCGCACAAAGAACTAAGCGTGACAAAATGTTGACAACGCTTAGTCAAAGTGATAACACTAGGGCTAGGAACCAAAAATAGGAAATGTATTCTATGTGTTCCACACAATGACCACAAGGTCAAGAGATGTGCTACACCATTAGGACCAAGGGGCAAATGGCCCCAAGGCCACCCCAAACCTGCCATTGATAGAAAAATCAAAGAGATATAAAGTAAGTGCATAAACTTGAACAAGGTTAGAAAAGAAAAACATGAGGAACTTACTAAGATGGTCTTTATAAATCAAATTACTAATCTAAACTTCACCTTCAAGTATTGTTTACAGTAGCCAAAGAGAAGAAAGAAAAAGGAGAATACTTCTGAGAGAAACAAAACCAGAGAATCTAGAGAGAGCTAAAATTGATGAAAAGTAGAGTAATGTGTATTCCTTCCATTCTTCCACGAATTTGGCTTCCATTCAAGGTCAAAGACCTTTGCACTTCTCAATTTTCCAAGTCCCCACAGGTCAAACCTTGGGATGAGACCGATTAAATGAAGAATAGACTTCAAACGTTTTAGCTTCAGACGTACGTGCACCGGTGCAGAGGGTACCTGCATCGGTGCAGCCCTTTGACATCATCCAACTTCCAACCTCGCTGCATCGGTGTAGCAACGCTTCTCAATTCCTCTGTTCACTTTGGTAACCCGGTGCATCGGTGCACCAAGTCCTACATCGATGCAGGGTTGGTTCCTTCTGAGGTGCATCGGTGCACCATCAATTCTCAAGTTCTCTGATGAACTCACAACAAAGCTGCATCGGTGCAGCAACTCTTGAATCGGTGCAAGACTGGAATGCCAGATGGTGCATCGGTGCACCATCGATTTATGACTCCTCTGTTGTCCTCCAGGCCAGGCTGCATCGGTGCAGCACAGGGGTGAATCGGTGCAAGCATTGGAAAATCAACAGACACCATTCCAACATGCATTGGAACCTTTCTACCATCATGTCTTCATCATGAATCAACAAGGCATTCTCCATTTCAAGTCCATTGTCGCCATAAGCATCATCTACGTCATTAGAAGCATAATTTCCTGCAATCCACTAAAATCGACCAAGTGCACATTATATCTCGAAAACAACCATTAAACAATGAAAACACATACAAGATGAGCATCATTAGCCCCTATGCTATACAATATTATGGGCTAATCACGACCCCCAACTTGAACGTTGGTTGTCCCGAGCAATGTAAAATAAGCATAGCATGAAGTTACTCTCCTAAGTGCGTGCACGTTGATATAAAGTGCCAATCACCCTCACCGCGTATGACAATGAGTTATGGTGTTTGTGCAATCGCAACTTCCTCATTCGTGTGTAACCGATGATAGTTGCCTTGATTCCAACCTCACATTAGCATAAAGACTTTCACTCGATTCACACAAGAATGTAACACACCATGTTCAAGAAAGTAAGAAGTTATGCAATAACGGAATCACAAGTACCATTCAAGGAGAGGCCAACAAAGAAGTGGTGCAAACAAATAGTACGCAATCACCATATATAAGATTCACCAAAACAAGTGCACCATTACAAAAACCATCAAGGACTTAAGGCTTATGACATCAAGGTTGTTCAACAAAAGATGACTCCAAAAAGGATAGCGGGTAACATTTGGTTGGTCGTCTACCCATCCCGCTTCCCGTACCCAAAAACATAACATAGGGCCAACATACGGCCGAGTCATGACCTAGCCTAACCCTCCGGCTACTACTAATCAGCTGTGTTTCATCCCTCGGCAGGTTCCTTCTCAGCTCCACCCTCAACAGTCCCTTATTCTTCTTCATGTCCCTCACCATCTCCTCCTTCCTTCTCATTACCCTCACCATCAGTTTCCTCCTCGCTCTCCTCCTCAACCGGTGGTGTATATTTGGTGCCCGAAAGGATCTCCTCCCGGCTGGTGTGCCACGCCAATTCGGTCCGCAATCGTGCCATTTCTTTCCTATCCTTCTTTCTTTCTTTGCTTCTTTTGCATCTTTGATTAGCTCAACATTCTGCCAAAAATTTTCTTCATCCATACCTCCATTTGCTTATTAAATCCCAAGGTCTCCACGGAAGGTGGTGGTGCAACCGGTGGTGGAATAGATGTGGACGTGGATGGTTGTGATGCCTGGGAAAGCTTAATGCTCTTTGAGAGAGACATGGCGTTCAATGGTCCAGGAAACCCAATGGTGTAGTCCTTATCAAGAATCTTCACCCCTTTCCTACGGCACAAGGAAGTGATCATGCACGGGAAGGGTAATTTCAGTTTGGCCGTCGCATCCAAGGTCTTGGTCTCAATAATCTGGTAAAAAATCCACGAAGCCCAATCACATACATATTCATTGTTCATGAAAGCGTACAATACCTCCATTGATTTTTCAATGGGTCGATGCTCCGACCCTCGGGGGTATAAGTTGTAATGCATGATTTTGGAGACGACGTGGTAGTCCTCCTTGAAGAAACCGGGCTGATTCTCCCCACGAAATTGTCTCGGGTCTACATAAATGGCTTGCCGGATGATACCACCATCGATGTGAGTGCCGTCAATGATAGGAAAATTGTTGGACTC
>NMUG010011830.1:0-10522 GCA_002855965.1 Monotropa hypopitys
TGATGCCGAGCTTCAGCCTCTGATGCCTTCACCGCCTCATCTCGAGCAATCACGGCCTCCTCCAGCTTTGCCTGAATGGACTCCGCAGCGGCATTGGCACCATTCAAATTTTCCGTAGCCTTCTTGTAATGCTGGGACTCGTTCATAAGAGCCGCGTCTAGGGCCACGGATTGGCCCCAGGCTCCGACCATATGTTGGGCAGCATGCAAAAGGGAAGCCGAAACACAAGAAGTTTAAAACAAATTCATTGAGCCCTGGAAAACGACGAGGGACATGGAATTACCTGAACGATCAAGGAAAGCCCCGCGTTGTAGATGTCATCTCGGGTCCTAGGAAGTGCATCTTCATCTTTGGGGAGCATTAGCGCTTGGACCAAGACATGGGCAATGTCCGACATTTTTACAGAGTCCGTCGCCAGAACATACTGATCATGGAAGTTGAGCCGGGGGCGCCAGAGAGAAGGTAAAGATGAAGCCCCGTTATCTATGAGACGCACCAATTCAGCCTCATAGACTTCCAAAGTATACTTTGCCGGGGAGATCATGCTCAATCTCCGGCGCTTGCTTGTGGACGTGTCTTGTAACTCCTCCGGGATTGCCAGAAGAATTTGAACGGATGGCTCCTGCGTGGGCTCTTTGGATGCTACCAGATCATGGAGAGTTGCACGAGGGAACACCACCCCGATGGTGATGCCCAGGTTGAAGAAGGGTCTGTTCCTTCGCCGATTGATCAGAGGGGAAAGTTGGGTTCCCGGATCTGTGGGGGTTTGTTCGGGAAAGTTGACAGGAGCAACGGGTTCCCGGATCACGACGCCTGGGATCTTGGGCTTCCTCCTTTTTATGAAGCAATGGTAGGAGGGAACGTACCCAAGGAGAGTAGGTGCGTTGCGAGACTTGATATCGATGTCGTAGAAGGCTTTGATCCGGACATCTAAAGATACCTTCTTCAACCTACCTACCAGCTTTGGATCTGTAAAAAGGCAAAGGCGGAGTTATTAGATATGGTACGAAAAAGGAAAAAAGAGAGAAAATACATAGCGTGGATTGCTACAGACTTAATGAACTGATGGCCCACGAGATATCATCCGAGCTGGACTAGTACGCGCCCTGTACCGTTACGTACTCATTCCCCCATTGATCGGAATCCGGGAGGTGATCAATAGCATGATCCAAGCCTCTCCGAATCGCCGGAAAATACCTCCCAGAGGCCTTGTTTTGGTTGATGTTGTACAACCCAAAGAAGTCGGCAGTCCCGAAGCCTAGTTTGAACAGCCAATTAAGTTCTGCCACGGACATCACTATCCGAAAGAAGTTAATGGTAAACTGGGTCGTGGTCAGGCCCAGTAATGAGAGGATCTGGCCTAGGTACGGATCAATGGAAAACCTAATCCCGCCTTCTATGAGGGTCATCAGAGGGATGACCAACTGTACGACCTTGTAACTGACAACTGAGCCACCTTCGTCGTCCTCCGGCACCAGAGTGATCTCTACGTATTTTGCCGAAACAAATTGATGTTCTGCGGCGTGTCAAAGTGAGCCCGGAATGCGCTGGCATTGTTGGGTCCCGCTGCACCACCTCGATTATTAGACACAGATCTATGCACCTGACCAAACAAAAGGAGGGGGGGTTAGGAATCAAGATGGTCCGGGAAACACGTACAAACCCAGTTGAGCCGGGAATAGTGGTCAAGAGAGTGCTACGTTGTAATGATGGGACGTACACCAGAGTGCTACAGTGCCGACGGAAGGTCGAAGGTACGATTTGGGGGCCAAAATCGGCCCCAACGACTCTAAAACCATCACGAGTTGAACGAAAATGTAATAAAGAACAACATACCTGAAAATCGGAGGAAAAGAAGCATTGTAAGTCGTTCGGGAGAGGCAAGGAATTTTGGTGAACAGTGGTACTCACAGAGCATTGTAGCAGAGAGAGAAAGAGAGAAAGAGCAAACAGGGGCTCCCTCTCCCCCTCTCGAGTTATTTATAGGCAGACGGGGCGACAGAACGGCTTCCCAGCGGCCGGCGGGAATTCCAAGAGCCACACGTACGGACAACCGGAAGAGTACGTGTGGCGGGCAGAAGCTTCCGGAAGCTTGGTGCATGTCATCGGATGAAGGCCACGTGTCGAGATTGTACCAGAATAACTCCTACTGTTGCTCCAGCAACTGTGGCAACCACGGATCGGGCAAAAACTATGAAACGTAATCCAGCATTCCAGGCCTTTCTAGGCAGGGGCTCCCAGACCTTAATGGTCAGCGGGTCGGCTAGTCCGATAGGAGATAGTCTGGTACGGTTACTGAAACTCAATTCTTATAGACCTATTTCTCCGAAAGAATTGAGGGGCTATTGTGGTAAATGAACTCAGTCAGGCCTTCAAGTTGGGTAAACGGATCAGACCCACAGGGGCCAGGCCCAGGGCGGGCAGAAATTCCACTGGAATGATAGACGGATGGGCCAAACCTCAATGGTATAGCGTCGGGTCATTAGATGTACAGTACGGTAAGGTAAGGATGGATGAAACACATATTGGGCATCTGGAGAAATCGGTCCGGTGGGTATTGGTAGCCGAACTACGTAGATTGCGCCGGACCAGTGGGTCGGCATACGCTGTAAGGATCACGGAGGATCCCTGGATATCTCGGTAACGGAATGGATATTGCGGGAGCATTATGCTCCCGAGAATTACGCCGGATATTTCGGCACAGGAACAACGGACATACATTATTTGGAGCGGGAGGACGGCTATAAATACATGAGGAATACCCAAGGAAAAGGTACATGATTCTCAGCCTTGCTACAGCACCTATTTCGTCCTTTTTCCTGTTCCAAGTCCTAGCTAACTTAGGCATCGGAGTGCCATTCCGGCAGACAGTGTCGGGTAGCACTAACGGTGTTCTGTGATTGCAGGACCCTACGCATTGACGGAACCACATTCGGAATCAGCATTTGGAGATCCATTCAAGGTCATGATCTCCGGAACCCACAACTACGAATGGATCTTTAAAAGGAAGATGAAAGCAAATGGGTCCGTAGATAAATACAAAGCCAGATTTGTTATCAATGAATACAGATAGAAAGAAGATCTTGATTACTTTGATACATATTCTCCTGTTACGAGAATGACATATATCCGAATGATAATTGAAATAGTAACTTTGCGAAATTTGGAGATACATCAGATGGATATAAATACAGTTTTTCTTAATGGTGATCTGAATGAAGAGATCTATATAGAACAACCTGAAGGGTTTTCTGTCCCTGATCAAGAAAGAAAAGTCTGTAGACTAGTCAAATCATTGTATGGTTTGAAACAAGCACTGAAATAATGGCATGAGAAGTTTGATAATGCTATGTTGCCAAGTGGTTTCAGAATCAACAAACGTGACAAATATGTTTATGTCAAAGACACTATCGATGACTATGTCATCTTGTGTCTATATGTTGACGACATGCTCATTGCAGGTAGTAACGATAAGATCATTAAAGCTACCAAAAACATGTTGAAGTCAAAGTTTGACATGAAAGATATGGGCCTTGCTAATATAATACTAGGTGTGAAGATCACCAGAACTGCTACCGGACTTATTTTGTCTCAAGCTCATTATGTTGATAAGATACTTGAGAAATACAAGTCTGATAGGACTATCGCCAGGACTCATGTCGATACCAGCCTTCTTTTATTCAAGAATACAGGAGAAGGTGTTTCACAACTTCAGTATTCACAGATAATTGAAAGTTTGATGTATTTAATGAGTTGTACAAGGCCTGATATCGCATACTCAGTGAGTAGATTGAGCAGATACATGATTAATCCAGGAGAGAACCATTGGAAAGCATTGATCGAGATGCTTTGATACCTGAGATATACTCGTTACTATGGGTTGCACTATTAGAGATTTCTTGCAGTACTAGAAGGGTATTGTGATGCGAATTGGATATCTGATATAAAGGATTCAAAATCCACAAGTGGTTATATGTTCACACTTGCTGGTGCTGATGCATCTTGGAAATCTTCTAAACAGTCGTACATAGCACGGTTTACGATGAAATCTGAGTTCATTGCTTTGGGTAAGGCAACCGAAGAGGCAAAATGGCTACGCCAATTTCCAGAAGACATTCCAAAGTGGTCTAGACATGTACCTACTATATGTATTCATTGCGATAGCTTATTAGCAATTGGAAGGGCACAAAGTAGCATGTATAATGGTAAGTCTAGACATATTCGTCGCAGACACAATACCATTAAACAACTGCTTTCTACTGGGATTCTCTCTTTTGACTATGTACAGTCAAAGGACAATATCGTGGATCCATTTACTAAAGGGTTAACTCGAGAGCAAGTTGTTAAAGCATCAAGGAGAATGAGATCAAAACCTATGAAGTTAAAAGTTTATGTGATGGAAAAACCAACCTAATTGACTAGAGATCCCAAGATCTAGGTTCAATCGGATAACCTAATTGCGTGTAGCAGGAGATATCACCGAAGAGATTAATCTCTTACCCTTTTCTATGATGCAACATTGATGGGTGCGAGGATAACCTTTTGCTTTAATGACACTTATGCATGGGAAACGTAAATATTCCAAGTGGGGTATAGTGAAATACTCTTGATAAGTTGTCACCTATGTGAGTGTGAAGTGGGACCGCTTGAATAAGAATTTGAGAAGGCGAAATTCTTAAAACACTTGCAGAACCAGGTCGCGTGTTCATGGCCTAACCGAACACAACCGAAGAACTGGACTACATCGGGAGAAATTCCTGTGTGACATCTATTGTCTTGGTTTACACCTGGTACAGTTCAAGGCGGGTCCCTCCACTAGACTGACAGTAAATCTGATAGGCTCTCACAAGGGAATGTTCAAAGCCAAAAGTTACCTATCAAATGCAGGGATTGTCCGTTGTATCTCTCTTGTCAGCTTTGTACTCAGAGTCAGTTTACCGGCCATATTCAATCATGTTGGGAATTGTTAGAAATTGGTGAATGAATGAGGCATATCGAGGTTCATTTGGCAACCGAAAGGTCTCAATAACTCAGCAGTTTCATTCCCTCCATTCAGTGAACTTATGGCAGCAGTTTCAGAACCATTACTCTAAATTCATGGTATCATTATATGTATTTGTGGCAGCATTTGTTACTGCAGTTTCTATAGAGAAAGTTTTAGGGTCTTTTGAGCACTATATATAATCTACTTCTGCTTTCATTTTGACAACACACACGAGCAAAATCATTTCTTCGGTCCAGCTTTTGTGAGAGAGAGATACAGACGAAGTCAGTTCGCTGGTCGTATGTCGATGGTGTTCCGAAGCACGCAAGTCGACCATTTCATCCAGGGAGACAGACGTTGAGAATCCTACAACACCATCGGTGAGGCGGTGAATCTGTTTTAAGGAGACTGTGTTAAACACATGACTCGGTTTGAAGTTTCTTTCTGTCATTTCATTTCCTGTACTCTGTTTTCAGTTCTTGTAATTTGTATTGTAAATTTTGTAATTGAATAGAAGTGTTCTCTGGATTTGATCTATTTTTACTCAACAGTCTGAAGTGGGTAGAATGGGAACAAAAGATTTTACCATTATGACTTGTTATGTTACGTAGACTACAGTATGGATAGGTCTAGGTATGGATGATGGATATCGATGCATATATAGGGGTCAGACAGATATGGTATGTACACCTCTAGCTAGGTGTGTTTAAGACCAGTATTCAAATGCACGAAACAGAATGCACAGGGTGCATCAATGAAAACAAAAGTGCAGATAACAAAAGTAATGGGAGCCAAACACATAGGAGGAGGCTTAAACCTAGAACCTCCTCCAACTACTTATATTCAGACCGTCCACTGATCACATAAGTTTAAGCAGACAAAATTGGGCCCAAGAAACTAAATTTGGATATCTAACAATAAAATATATCACCCAGAGATGAGGGGTGAACAAAAAGAACAAAACTTACCGAGTGTGGAAAACAGCACTCCAGAGCCATGAGTTCATTGCTAAAAGGGCATATAGATGCAACAAGCCGGTGTATTCATAGTATGTCCTTCTATTTGGCCTTAAAGGCAACTTATAGTTAACAAGGATGAAAAATGATACCCAACCATGAAACTGCAGAGCAAGATTAAGAGCAGAGAGAGCTACAGAAACAGGTTCCTGGAAAATATAAAATAATAATAATCACGATAGGTAAACCATCTGAGCAACCCAAAATCAGCCTTCCAAACTTTACTGAATAAAGAAAAAGTTAGAACCTGTATTCCGTAGACACGCTGGAATGGCCATTTCCCATGATACTTGGCGGGTTTGTAACCGAGTTTTTCCCTTTCTTCCTCCCTATCAAGCATACAGTGGTATCTACAGTCAGCGTGGCAGTCCCATTGTTTCCAACGCTGATAGAGTGGTTCTTGGAGAAACCATGGACCATCTATGGGGACTCCATCAAAAGAAAATTTACAGTGTTGGAAGCACTTGTCCCCCACACAACCAGTCTTCTTGCATTGGTCAACACATGCTCTGGCAAACAGAAAATTTCACATGCCACAAAGCATGACCCAGGAGTAAAAGCACAAAACAGTTATAAATCTGTCACCCAGAAAGGAAAATGCAAGCGTGGACCAACATACAAGTGATACAGGACCAATCGACTTAGCAAATACCAAGTGTAATCCGAAGAACAAGAAGAGAAGATTAGAAGAGAAGTAGAAGAAGCCAAGAGAGAAAGAGGAAATCAACTCAATACTTAATCATTCAATAATCCATCATTAACCCTAACTAGGGATTAAATAGGAGTAATCATGGGCCCAAAACAATAGGGCCTAAATAAAAAAGTCCAAAAACTAAATAAGACCAAACAAATGGGTCCACATAAATGAAACAAAATGAAATAAGCCAAAAAACAAGTGGGTCTAAAATGAAATAAAGCCTAAAAATAAATTATTACTAGTCAATCCATAACGCCAATGATTGGGTCATTTTGATCCAACACCGATACACGTCTAGATCGGCCTGTACCAATGGTGTCCGCACCAACTCCCTCGAAGTGAGAAGAACTCAACTCTGACGAGGAGGTAGTATGAAGGCGCTGATAAAACTCCAACAGATCTGGATCAAGCTGCTGCAATCAGTGCCGTCTCAAGACAATCGTAGGCCCTAAGCGATAATATAAATTGGGCTTTTTCATATTGTTTTATATTAGGATATTTTTTATTTTGAAATTAATTTTTCTAGCTTTTTTAGATGAGAAATTATTAATAAGATCTTTGTAATCAACTTTTGCTAGTATTTTTTTTTCTATTGATATTATAGCTAAACCACTTAATCTTTCTTGTGACATTGTTGATCTTAAATAGGTTTTTATTAATTTTAATTTAGAAAAACTTCGTTCTGCAGAAGCAACTGTTACAGGTATCGTTAATAGTATTCTATAAGCAATAGATACATTAGGAAAAGAATCTAACCGTTTTACGTAATTTAGTATGTCAAGGAACCGTCGAATCACGCCATTTTTGGTGAGATCAATCTGTTCATCTAAGATAGCATCAATTTTATCATTGTGTGCAAGGATATGGGATAGTGAAAAAGCAGTCGGCACTGAGTCTGGGTTATTATCAATAGTGGGGGCATCAAATGGCTCATCTGGAGCGTGAATGTGACCTTTATATGCAACAAGGTCCTCAACATTAAAAATGAGGCTAAAATTATAGTGAGAAGGGATATCAATAACATAAGTATTTGATCCAACCCGTTTTAATATTTTAAAGGGACCAGCACTACGAGCTTCCAATTTCAAAACGGATCCAAGAGGAAAGCGTTCCGGCCTTATTCTAATCATCACATAATCATCAACATTAAAAGCAGCATGTCTTTATGTAAATCAGCATTAAGTTTATATGTTGCATTAATTGCTTCAAGTTGTTTATTGATATCAACATGTAAGTCTCGAATGTATTGCGCGAACGCATCAACCGACTCAGACACTCTAGCAAATGGAGACATGGGAACTAAGTCCAAAGGTTTCCTGAGTTTATAACCATGCACAACTTCAAAAAGGCTCATTCCTATCGACCTATTCATGGAATTGTTGTAGACAAATTGTGTTGTGGGTAAGATCAAGTCCCAATTCCTATGATGGTCTTTAGCTAAACACCTTAAGAGATTTCCTAAACTACGGTTAACAACTTCTGTTTGACCATCAGTTTTGGGGTGATATGATGTGGAAAATTTAAGTTTTGTACCAACTAGGTGCCAAAGAGTTTTCCAAAAGTAGCTAGTGAAACGAACATCCCTATCGGTCACAGTGGTTTTGGGTAGACCATACAATTTGACAATCTCAGCAAAGTATATCTTGGCAACTTTAGAAGCATCGGATGTCTTGCTACATGGAATAAAGTGAGCCATTTTAGAGAACCGATCTACTACCACAAGGATAGAATCATGTTTCTTAGGTGTGTGAGGGAGACCTAAAACAAAGTCCATACTCACATCTTGCCAAGGGCAACTAGGAACTGGAACGGGTGTGTAAAGACCAGTATTCTGTTTAACATGAATTTCTCATATTAAAAAATCTCGCACTGAGGTCCTTGGTATGCAAAGCTTATTTGTCCTAAACAGGAATCCATCCTGAATCTGAAATTCATCAGATATGTTCGAACTTCCACTCTGTAATTCTAGAAAAATCTCCCCAAAATCAGGACATGATTCATACTCCTCTTTGAGCCTATCGAATCCTACAACCTTAACGCTCATGACCGAAAGTAAAGACACGCGACAACTAAAGGCATCAGCTACATTATTATCAAGTCCCGATATATGTTTGATAACGAAAGAGTAGGCCTGCAAGTATTCAATCCAGCGACCATGCCTATGATTAAGCTTCTTTGGGGAACTTAGGTAACGCAAGGCTTCATGGTCAGAATAAGGACAAACTCTTAACGTAAGGCTTGTACCACTGCATAAAACTCCTTGTCATGGGTGGAATACTTCTGTTTAGCCTTACATAACTTCTCGCTAAATCAAGCAATGGGGTGACTCTCTTGGCTGAGTACTCCTCCGATACCTACTCCTGATGCGTCACATTCTACCTCAAAGACATTCGAAAAGTCAGGAAGACGCAATACGGGAGACTCAGTCATTCTTTTCTTGATGTCTTCAAAGGCCCTCATAGCGTTCTTTGTCCACTTAAACTCTCCTTGTTCATACACTCAATTGGAGGGGTCATAATAGTGCTGAACCCTTTGATCAATCGGTGGTAAAAAGTAGCTAACCCATGAAAACTCCGCACATCATGAATGGTTTTGGGTTCAGGCCAATCTAGAATGGCTTTAACCTTCGAGGGGTCAGCCGAAATTCTTTCCTAGGACACCACAAATCCTAGGAAGACAATCTTATCAGTAAAGAATGAACACTTCTTCAAGTTGGCATAAAGGTTTTCTTTCCTAAACGTAGAACATACTTGAGCAAAGTGGTCCATGTGTTGATCTTTACTTTTACTATAAATAAGAATGTCGTCAAAATAAACCACCAAAAACTTTCTCATGAATGGCCTAGGTGCTTGAGTCATTACTCTCATGAAGGTACTATGAGCATTGGAAAGCCCAAAAGGCATGACTAACCACTCATAAAGGTCATCTTTGGTTTTAAAAGCAGTTTTCTACTCATCTCCTGTCCGAATTCGAATCTGGTGATACCCACTTTTTAAGTCAATCTTAGAAAATATCGTGGCACCTACCATCATGTCTAACATATCATCCAACCTAGGGATTGAAAAATGGTACTTCATGGTTATCTTATTTATGGCCATGTTGTCTACACACATTCTCCAAGATCCATCTTTCTTTAAAGTCAAGAGAGCTGGAACAACACAGGGACTCATGCTATCCCTAATGAAACCCCTTTTGTGAAGATTATTAACTTGCCTTTGTAATTCAACATGCTCAGTAGGGGTCATTCCATAATGTGGCAAATTGGAAAGTGTAGCTCCTGGTACTAAATCAATTATATGTTGGATGTTACACAATGGGGGTAAACAATTTGGAAGATCCTCGGGAAACACATCTTGAAACTCTTCAAGTATCTTACTTGCTTCTTCTGAAATGGCTTGCGGAGAGTCCACAAGGACTTCTTTGACTACTAAGGCAAACACAATACATTCTTTCCCGCTCATGTCTCGAGTGAGTTCTTTCGGGCTAATGATGTTTAACTATTTTCTACTCATCATCTCCTTTTCTTTGCTCGGATTTGTCTGCTTCGGAGGGATAGGCTTGAGAAGTATATTTTTACCGTTAAACATAAAGGAGCATGAATTATAGCGGCCATAAAGAGTGACATCTAAATCAAACAACCATGGTCGTCCCAAAATAATATAACCTACATTCATAGAGATCACATCACACCAGATCTTGTCTTTGTAATCAAGGAATTGAATGGGTACTTGACAACGCTCCTTTACAGTGATAGATGATGCATCTACCCAAGAGACACTATATGGGTTAGGATGAGGAATAGTCTGAAGTCCTAAACGACAAATT
>NMUG010011831.1:0-10522 GCA_002855965.1 Monotropa hypopitys
GGTCGGGAAAAGGTATCTAACGCCGACTACATTACTTTTGGTTGGGAAAGGGATACCCATTGCCGATTAAATATTTGGTCAGTAAAGGGTTTGGAGTTTATTTACATAAAATGAATTATTAATATTTATTTACATGATAAAATTCATTTAAAAATGGTAAAATTTACAAAAACATTAAAAACAAAAAAAAATGTATTTTTCAAAAAAATACATTGTATTTTTAATGTTTTTTGAAAAAAATATTCTACAAAACTTCACTTAATTATGTCTACAGATGATTTAAAATATAAATCAAATCTTATAATTTTTACGTAAATATATTAGATAATGAAACTAATATAATTGATTTCATATTCTGGATAATGAAACTATATGGACATAAATCTTATACATAAATTATTTTAGTATTGATTCGAACGTGGATAATATAATTGATTTCATTATCTACAACACTGTATACATAAATTATTTTAGTTTCGTTATCCAATTTTTACACTGTATACTACCAACACTGTATATATAATGACAAAGAAAATAAGCCAAGAGCTCAGCCTAGGAAAGTGTGCGCGGGTCAGCCCGGTTATCGGCTCGGATATTACTCGTGGTCAGAAGCTTGACAGTCCCCGAGCCGAGAACAACAGAGCGGTCTCATGAAGGAGATCTTACAACGGTCATTTACTTATATATTAGGAAGGTTAGTCTGATATATCTCCGTCAAGGCATGCGTAACTGTATTCGCCACATGATCTCCGAAGATCACGGGACATGGCGCGCCAGTAGGGATGTTGTCATTTGTAGTTGAGACATTTAAGGAAACTGTCTAGACGCTCCCGGAAGAGTCGGGCGCGGAGGCTAGGGTTTCCGGGGCTTAACAGTCGAAGTATTTAAGGAAGAATTCATGAAGGTTACAAGTATGAACTAATTATCTTCCCCTCTTGCACTCTAATACACAGAATTTCTCTCTAGAATTCTTATTGACTTGATCGTCGTAGGCGGTTTGAGGACATCACCTCCCTCTCTGTGTTTTCAGATCGTTCCCCCATTGCAGGTGATCGCAGTCTTTTGGCGAAGGTGAAGCTGGGACTTGCGGAAGTGAGTCGTACCAGAAACTGATTCATCATATAAATCTTATAATTTTATTAGTTTCATTATCTACCGACAGTTCACTTTATTTGGACATAACTTCACTATATTGTACAACACTTCATATTACAACACTTCACTATTCTGATTTCATATAACACTTCTCTGTATTCGAACATTGATTTCTGAAAACTAAAAAAATATAATTTTTATAGGTTATATATAAGATAATGAAACTAAAAAGAATAATTTTTATAGGTTATACATTAGATAACGAAAATATTTCAAGAAATAAGTATGTGATGGAGTGGTCGAAAGGAGGTGCGCATGAGGAGTGTTATCAAAAAATGCCCAAGTTTGAATCCTAGGAGCAACAAGCAAGAATCGTTTATTTTTTATAAGATATAATTCCCGCCCAAAATTTTAGTCAGCAATTGGTACCACTTTTGTCGACCAAATTGTTGGTCGACAAATACTATTAGTCGGCAAATGATAGTCTTTTCCCGGCCAAATTTTTGATCGGCAAATGGTAGTACTTTTGTCGATAAAATTTTTTGGTCGGCAAAAGTACTGCGATATATTTGCCGACAGATTTTCGTCGACTAACCGAACGACTAAAATAGTTAGTCGGCAATACTATTTCCCGACCAAAAAAAATATTTCCCGACCAAACGTTTAGTCGGCAATTATGAAATTTCTTGTAGTAAATTCGACAACGTCAGGATTCGTGCACTGGTTGACATGAAAGTCTGTACCGGTGCACAGACATTCTGGGAAAATGGCTTGGGTGTTCTTCCAGAGCTTTCTTCTCCAATTTTCGATAGAGGGGCCCAATTCTCGGAAGTAAAAGTTGGGTTGCAATGGAATGTTGCACCGGTGCCCAAATGTTTTGGGAGAAATGATGCTTAGTGCACCGGTTGAAATGGATGGTTGCATTAGTGTACAAGTGTTCTGGGGAAATGCTTGACATGAAGGGGGCTCTACAACAGTTGTCATGAACTCAGAACCGGTTGCAATGGATGGCTATCGACAATTGTATATTCACAAGGCTTCTTGCACCGGTTGTATGGAACCAAGAACCAGTTGTAATAGTATCCAGCCATGTTCAACATCAGAAATTTTCTGTCAAAAGTTTTTCACGTCTCGTCCATCGATTGTTGCACATATATGGGAGTCTTCAACAAATGATTAGGCCTCAATCCATCCTTGTACGTTGTAGGCACCGCAACAAGTCCAAATTGTCACAGAAAATCTGAAAACATCTCAATTCTACCAAAAGCATATTATATCCCGAAAGTAACCGATTAGCATGAATGAATGACAAGAAGAGAGATGAATTAACTCAATAATAAACAATGATACGAGCTAATTAGTGGTCCAAGGATATAAAACCATTGATATGGTTGAAAGATGAGTTGGTTCATATTTTATTAGAGAATGAAGAAGATGAGATGATGATATCTGATAGGTGGTACCGAGCTAAGAGCTCAGCACCACTGACTAGACCTTAGATCGGCCCTGAAGTCATTATTAGACTAACCTTGCTACCGGGATCTCAGCTCAGAACTGGGATTAATGGAAAGACCTCAGTAACCAGAATAATTATGATGGGCACGCGTCTCTGGGCCTTAATTAATTATTTCCCGCCTATTCTCTATTTGAAATAGGAATTCCACGGGATGAAATACCAGAATGGTGTGATGTACGCCGAGAATGGTGGGAGCGTGTGGAACGGTAAGGAAAGGTTGCAGAAAACTACAGATACTTTCCTAAAAGAGAGAAGGAGTATATAACCTCCAAGAAAGCCATGATAGCAGGTACGACAACACTTCTGTAATTAAATTATCTCTTGAATTCCTTGTCATTTCACTATAAACAAAAAGGCTAACTTAAGCATCGGAGGATTTTTGGGCAGGCATCACATCGGTGTCAAGATTGTCTTTGCAGGGCTCGAAGGTAAGAAGAGGAAGAACCAGAAATCGCGTCATCAGTTGGCGCCGTCTGTGGGAATCGACTTATTTATTATTAGAGATAGATTTCTGGATGGTCAACACCCGTTCGATGTCTGGAAGTAATCATCGAGGCCCCCCAGCCGTGACTCGCGAGATGTTCTTGGCCTTGCAGCGCCAAGTGGAACTTTTGACGAAGAATTTGGAGGAAGTTCTCTAGGAAAACCAAGCATTGAAGGCCCAGTAGAATAGGCCAGATCCAGATCCACCAGTTGTGATTCAAGGAGTACTCCAACAGGAGTTTGATGGGAACAATGAGAGGCTGGATGAGAATGAAGGAGGGAGGGTAGAGAGAGATAATGATCAATCCCAGCACCAGGACCTTCAGGCTAATGGAACTGCTAGAGGGGCCAAACCACCCTTAGAGAGGACATAGGAGGATCTTTTGGCAGACATGCAAGCGTGGATTGATAGGATACATAGGCATGTGCAGGCCAAAATGCCAGTTATAGTAGAGGAATTAGTGCAGACTACAGACTCTCCATTTTCACAATGGGTGTTGGATCTATCGTTGCCATCTATGTTTAAGATGCCAGTCATTGAGTCATTCAGTGGTACTACGGATCCACTAGATCACTTGGAAACCTACAAGAATTTTATGACACTACAAGCTGTACCAGATGAGGTGATGAGCCTTTCCAGTCACACTGAAGGTAAGTGCCAGAATGTGGTTCAATAAGTTGAAACCCGGATGTATTAACAATTTTAAAGAGTTAAGTCAAAAGTTCGTTAGCCATTTTATAGAAGGCCAGAGGTATAGAAAACCCGACACCTACCTATTGACGGTCAGGCAGAAGAAAGGGGAGTCAGTGAGGGAGTACACAACTCGCTTCACCTAGGAAGCGATGCAGATTGAGAGTTCAGATGATAAGATGGCCATAGCGGCTTATATTTCAGGACTGTGGTCAGGGGCACTCTTTTTTAGCCTGACACAGGATCCAGGATATGGCTGAGCTAATGCTCAGAGCTCAAAACTACATGAATCGGGGCGAGATGAGGGACCTTATGGACAGATTCCCGTGATGTCCGCTCAGGTTCAAGTGGATCGCAAGAGAAAAGATCCCCCAAGGGGGCGGTTCAAGATCATCGGGGAAGGAGGATGGAGCCTAGGGGCTCTCCCCGGAGAATTGGAGGACCACCAGAGAAATACAAACAATACACCCCGTTAATAGCTTTGGTGGATCACATTTTGGATGACTTAAGAGATGATCCTGACCTAAAGTGTCCAGGAAAGCTTAAGAGTAATCTTGACAGGTGTCCCAGAGACAAGTATTGTCGTTTTCATCGTGATCATGGTCATTATACCAATGACTGCAATGACCTCAAGGGCCAAATTGAGGACCTCATTTAGAGAGGTCGGTTGCAGAAATTTGTCGAGAAAATAGATCAGAGGCCTTAGAGAGAAGTTCAGCGCCGAGAGGAGAGAGTCAGAGCTCACGAGAACAATGATCCCGGTGGCGAGATAAGGGTTATTCACGGAGGGTCAGCAGGAGGGGGGCCGTCGAGCTCAGCCCGGAAAGCTCACCTTAGGAGGCTGAGGTCAGATGATCCAATGGAAGTGTGCTCAGTGGGGAAGCAGAGTAAGTGTCCTAAAATGACGGAGGTACCAATCATTTTTCTGAGGAGGATGAGAAAGGAATGGTGTACCCACATGACGACCCACTTGTGGTACACATGGTCATTGCTAACTTCAAAACCAGAAGTATACTTATTGACAGTGGGAGCTCAGCAGACATTTTGTTCCTTTATTCTTTTGACCAGCTAAGGTTGGGAAGAGAGAGACTAAGACCTATGGCGTCTCCCTTGGTGGGATTTGTTGGGGAGGCCATTTACCCGAAGGGACAGATAGCCCTTCCGGTAACCATGGGAGAATAAGGAAGTTAAATGACAACCATGGTGGATTTCTTGGTGGTAGATTCACCTTCTGTTTATAACGCCATTGTTGGGAGAGTTTTGCTGAACAAAATCAAGGCGATAATCTCTACACACCATTTGAAGGTAAAATTCCCCATGCCTGAGGGGGTTGGAGAAATGAAGGGAGACCAGAAAACAGCTCAGGAGTGTTACAACTATTCTATCAGACACCACAATAAAGCATTGATGGTAGAAGAGCTAGATGTCAGGGATGAGCAGAGATTACTGAGAGGAGAACCAGTGGAGCAGCTCGTCTCGCTGCAGATCTGGCTGGGCGAGCCAGATAAAAAGATTCAAATTGGGAGTGGATTAGAAGACAGTGAGAGGGATTCTCTGGTCAACTTCTTAGTGGGGAGTAAGGATATCTTTGCATGGACACATGAAGATATGTCTGGAATTGATCCATGTGTTATGGTGCATCGTTTGAATGTGAATCCGATCATAGGCCTGTCAAGCAGAAAAAGAGGACCTTCGCACCTGACAGAAGCAGAACAGTGGTTGAGGAGGTTGATAAGCTGTTGAGATCCAAGTCCATACGAGAGGTACACTACCCTACTTGGATTTCCAAAATTGTGATGGTTAAAACATCCTCAAGACAATGGAGAATGTGCGTTGATTTTAAAGATCTCAACAAATCTTGTCCAAAGGATAGCTTTCCACTCTCCCGAATAGATCAGCTGGTGGATTCTACAGCTAGGCATGAGCTTCTAAGCTTTATGGATGCTTTCTTGGGGTATAATCAAATCAAAATGGATGAAGATGATCAGGAGAAGATAGCGTTTGTTACTGACATGGGGTTGTACTATTACACTGTCATGCCCTTTGGTTTGAAGAATGTAGGCGCTACTTATCAAAGGTTGGTTAACAGGATGTTCAAGAACTTCATATCCAAGAACATGGAGGTCTATGTCGATGACATGTTGGTAATGAGTCCCCAACGAGCTAGTCATGTGGAGGACCTGGCGTCGGCCTTTGACATTCTAAGAAGATACAAAATGAAGTTGAACCCAGCAAAGTGCGCATTTGGGGTTGCTTCAGGAAAGTTTCATGGATTCATGGTATCTCAGCGCGGGATTGAGGCAAATTCGGATAAGATTAGAGCAATTATAGAAATGAAGTCCCCAAGAACAGTCAAAGAAGTACAGCGGCTAATGGGATGTGTGGCCTCCCTGAGCAGATTCATTTCCAAGGTGACAGATCAGTGCCAGTCTTTCTTTAAGGTGTTAAAGAAGAGTTTCGTGTGGACAGAAGAAAGTGAATATGCATTCAACCAACTGAAGCATTATCTGCAGCACCCACCATTTCTAAGCTCGTTAGTTGATGGAGAAGAGTTGTTCTTGTACATTGTGGTATCCTCTTATATTGTCAGCTCAGTCCTGGTTCGGGTGGAGGAGGTGTACAGCACCCCGTTCATTATACAAACAGAGCGTTGAGGGGATCAGAAACAAGATACCCGAGAATTGAAAAGTTGGCATTTGCAGTGATCACTACTTCCAGAAGACTGAGGCCCTATTTTCAGTCATATCCTATCAGTATTCTGACTGACCTACCTCTCAGGAGAGCTCTCCAAAATCCAGATACATCAGGACGTCTCATCTAGTAGTCTTTAGAACTTGGGGAGTTTGACATAAGTTACAAGCCTATGAGTTCAATGAAGGCTCAGGCCTTGGCAGGTTTTTTGGTTGAGTACGCAGCACCAGATGATGAAGTTTCTAGGGGAGATGAAGAAATGTGGCTCCTGCACATGGACGGTTCAGCTACTAGAAGAGCAAGTGGAGCAGGTCTGATGATGACTTCGCCAGATGGGGAGAAATTAAAGTATGCGATGAGGTTTGAATTCAATGCTATGAATAATCAGGCAGAATATGAGGCTTTGGTGGTTGGGCTTCAGATTGCTCAGGTAATTGGCCTAAAGTGTTTGGCTGTGATGAGCGATTCTCATCTCGTTGTAGGTCAGGTTAAAGGGGAGTTCGAAGCAAAGGAAGAAACAATGGAAAGATACCTTGGGGTGGTTAAATAGTTAGCTCACAAATTTGATAAATTTTCAATCTCTCAGATACCCCGAGTAGAGAATCAAGATGCTGACATACTGTCCAAGATGGCCACATCTGTGGAGGAACTCCCTTCAACGAGAATATTGGTACAAACATTAAAAGACCCAAGTATTGAGGAGGTAAAGTTGTCGGTCATGGCAATTGATTATTCCAATTCATGGGTCGGGCCTATTGTTAAGTACATCAGAGCAAGAGAAATACCAGAAGATAGGATGGAGGCCAGAAAGCTGAGGATCCAGGCAGCGAGGTATACTTTGATGGGTGACATCCTGTACAAAAGGGGATTCTCATTGCCCTACCTCAGGTGTTTAATAAAGGGTGAGGCAGACAAGGCTATGGAGGAAGTCCATGGGAGAATTAGTGGAGCATATCATAGAGGCAGAACCCTTGCACACAAGATAATCAGACTAGGCTATTATTGGCCCACCATGCAGAGTGATTGTCTGGCTCTAGTCAAAAGATGTGATTCTTGCCAGAGATTCGCTAACATCTCACATGCACTCCCTACTCAGATGAGCCCCATGAAGGGACCTTGGGCTTTCACACAGTAGGGAATAGACTTCATCGGGCCTCTTCTCAGGGAGAAGGACAAAGGCAGTATGCCTTAATAGCTATCGATTACTTTACAAAATGGGTTAAATCCAAGGCTTTATCCATCATCACGTCTTGAGCAACCATCTCCTTCCTTTGGCAGAATATCATTTGTAGGTTTGGCTTGCGTAGGGTGATAGTGGTCGATCTTGGAAAGCAATTTGACAGTTCAAAGTTCATAGTTTTTTGTGCTGAGAAGACCATACACGTGCATTACACTTCTAAATCCTATCCCAGGGCTAATGGATAGGCTGAAGTCACCAATTGCGAGATAAAGAAGGGAATCAAAAGAAGATTGAGGTCTGTAAAGGGGGATTGGCCAAACGAGCTGCATCATGTATAATAGACTTTCCGGACATCACCCAGGTTGTCCACGGGTGAAACACTGTACTCCTTTGGAGCAGAGGCTGTAGTACCCATTGAAGTAGAGCTGCTTAACTACATGACTGCTTCGCTCGAGGAAACTATGAATGAAGAAGGGCTCAGGGCTGAGCTAGACCTAATTGAGGAAAAGAGGAACAAGGCAACAACAAGGGTCACTATTTATCAACAGAGAATGGCAAAATATCATAACTCCAAGGTTCAGTCCAGATCATTTCAGTCTGGTAACTTAGTCTTGAGGAAAGTTGATCCCACAGGAAAGAAGGTAAAGTAGCTCCAGCCCAGCTAGGAAGGACTGTATCAAATACTCAGACACTCTAAGGCAGCTTGGAACCTTAAAAGGGAAGGAGTTGCCAAATCCTTGGAATGTAGAGCATTTGAAGAAATAATATAGGTAGAGCTAAAATTGATTGATGTTTATTAAAGCTAAGTTGTTTTTTCTTATGACGTCCTATTACGAGTAAGAGTCAGATTTTAATTTTAAAACTGTGGTAGCACAACTCTTTGTAATATCAACTTATGAACACTATCCCATTAATGGACCATGTTTACCAGTTGAACAAACTCGTTTGTTTCTTGTTCATTATATATTCATGAATGTGTAATTAAGTGCAAAGGCACAGATGAGCTCAGTACCAAGGCACCAAAGTGCAGCTCAGTCTCATGCTAAGGCACGATGTAAATTGCTAAGGCAAATAGTGCTACGGCACATATGAGCTCAGCACCAAGGTGCAGCTCAGCATCATGATAAGGCATGACGCAAATTGCTAAGGCAAATAGTGCCAAGGCACAACTGAAGCCCAGCACCAAGGTGTAGCTCAACATCATGCTAAGGCATGACGAAAATCGCTAAGGCAAATAGTGCTACGTCACAGATGAGCTCAGCACCAAAGTGTAGCTCATCCTCATACTATGGCATGACATAAATTGCTAAGGCAAATAGTGCTACGGCACAGATAAGCTCAGTACCAAGGTACAGTTCAAATATCATGCTAAGACATGACACAAATTGCTAAGGCAAAAAGTGCTCAGGCACAACTGAACTCACAACCAATGGTACAAATCAGTGTCACGCTAAGGCATAACGGTGCAAGCTAGGGCAAAAAGGTGTAGCTCGGCCAAAAGCTGAAGCATGAGCTCAGCATTATGTTGAAGCATGAGCCCAGCATCATGCTAAAACATAACAGAGATTATCAAAGTAAATGGTGATAAAATAGAGTCCAACGAAATCCACTAAAATGTAAAAATGTTATGATGCATCTCAATGCATGGTGAAAACTTAGAAGCTAAGTGTTTTCTCCCCAAAGTCAGAAAGTATAGCAAAAACAAAAGAAATACAATACCAACTCAGTTGTCCTGAGGACCATAAGAAAAATCTAAAGAGAATTGGGAAGTTAAAGGGCTCGTTCAATATCATATTCCCCAAAAAAAGGTGATCCCTAATCAGTCGCAACCACCTTCGTCGCTATATCCTATATTAGTCCCATAGCTGCAGAGGTAATAGACTCTTGAACAATCTTGTCGATGGAGTTTGGGGCTGAAGGATCCTCAAGAGTAGAGGTGGGTTCATGGGAAGTAACCTCAATGCCCACATTGTCATTTTTTTCATCAACAACTACTGAATCCTCCATGGTTACCTCAAACTATTGGGTACTGAAATCCAAATTAGAGTATGTACTGATGCACTGCCATCTCATCTCTTTAAAACCGTTAAAATAACTTGATGTCACCTCTTCCATATGCTCTTGCAGCTCCTTGTTATGGATCTCCCGGAGCTGGCCAAGACATTCCTCAGCTTTGGCTATGGAAGCGGAGGCTTTCTCACTCAAGTCTTCCATCAACGCCCTCTCGTCTACGGCCTTGTCCAGGTCCCCGACAGACGAGCATAGTGGGCTTCTTCAGCCTTCAATTTTTCTTCTTCTGCTTTCAACTTCTCTTCAACCGCAATTTTCTCCTCCACCAGATGCTGGAGCTCCAACTCCTTTTTCTTTAAGACTAGGGCGGCAGCGTCCCTCTCAGATTGAGCTTGTCTGATCTGATGTTGGAGGTCCTGATTCTTCTTGATCAGCCTCTCTTGCTACTGCGAAGATTTGCTCATCTCTTGGGCTATATAAAAACCCTTCGTGAAAACCTAGTGCAAAAGCAGAAGAAGCACCTCATAAGAATTGTTGCTAAAATCAAAGCGAAAAGCACATGGAAACCTTACCTTGCTCAATTCTATCAAAAACTCCTGGTATACGGTGTCAGGAGGCTGGTTGGCTAGATACTTCAGGTCAGTCCGAGATGCTATACACTTAGCCTTGGTCAAGGCATGGTCATCATCGAACGGCACCATAGGTCCATCGTTTTCTACTTGAGCTTGTTTTCCTTTCTCTTTGCTCCCCACAGAGGGTATCAACCTTTACTTCTTAAGCTCAGCCTCTAAAGGCTACGACAGCTCAGTTCTTCTTCTTTTCTCTCCAGCCATCTCAGTAGGTGGAACTGGAGGTG
>NMUG010011832.1:0-10522 GCA_002855965.1 Monotropa hypopitys
ATATCTCAACAGTGCGCACTATCTCCTCGAATTCCTTTATGTGAAGGTAAGGGCTTTCGTGGTCAAGTCCATGAAAGTGAGGAAGACAACGGAGCATGGCGGGTCTCACAACAAAATCTTGTGCTTGCACGTGCAAGACAAGACATGAAGGTGCACTAACTCTTGGAGGATTCAACCTCTCCTTCAACGTCATCACTTGAGACTCTAAGTCCTCATGAACCCCTTCGTACCCATGATGCACGTATTGATTGAATTGCATCGGATTTTGAGCATTCATGGGGTTGAAGTTAGTGTTGTTTGTGTTCACCGGATTCATGGCATTTTGAGTGTTTGTGAAGTTTGGTTGATTATGTGGAGTGGTATGATTAGTGTGAGTGGTATGAGTGATAGGTGTGAGGGCATGGCTCATTCCGTCTTGTGGGACTTCCATTTGATTATGAGAGAGAGATTCCGGACGATTATCACGTATATTGTTCACTCTCACCAATCTATTTCCAGAATTCCGTGCCCACATAAACAAGAATGAACGATGTCCAGCACAAGAGAACTAATAAAATCGTACTAAGCGCCAATTCCCCGGCAACGGCACCAAAAATGCTGTCCGTAATAATTGATCTTTCCCAAGCGTAGGAAATACAAGTGTCGTGTGTAGCAAAATATCAGTAAATACCAAGTCGAATCCACAGGGAATTGGTTAGTATGATTTTTATAAGTCTTCTTGTGTAGAATGATAGGTAAAAGAAGGAAAACAAGGAATCTTTGTGGTGTGATATGAGTTTAATGTCGTGAAAAATTGCATCCTTATACTTGGTCCGGTGACAAAATAATTTCTCGTATCATGGTACTCCCTCATTATGTCATCGATGCCATTATCTTACCAACAAAAGTGATAGGTTATATGTGAGGAATTTAGCACCTATCTGCGTGTCTTGAATTATCTTAGAGATATATGGTTGAGGCCTTATAAGGAGTGGTTCATTAAAGCATGGATAGATACTTATATGCACCTCAACAGCAATTCTAGTCAGAGATAAATTATAGTGTATATCAATTTATTTTCAATAATTTACAACTTTACACCAGTCTAATAATGGGGGACCTCGACCGAACAGAATATCTCAAATTATTGATGAATTAGATAGTATGGATCCTGATATGCGAGAGCATATGACAGACAGAATTATCGATATAACGAATCTGTCTCATAGCATAGTTAAAGGCCCAGCATACAACACTGCACATAGAGGTCGACCTGTTGGCAAAGATGAGCAAAGTAAATGTCACATACCTTCTAGTTTAGAGGCATTTGGTTCTGGATATAAGGGGACATCTAACTCAACTCATGTTGTATCAATCAACCAACCAACTCCAAACTCAAAATGCTGATGTAGTAGGGGGATGAGAGTTTGTAATACTCAAATAAACCATGATCAATATCAAGCTCCACTCATCATTGATCCTTACATTCAACAATTACATGAGGCCTATAGGGGCTATATTATGCATATAATTGATGTACAGATTAACAATTATTGTGGATTCAGAGCAATAGCAGGGCAAATCGGATATAACAAAGATGATTGGAGATGGGTACTGTCACACTATGGAAATTTTAAATAATTTTCTTGTATTTCTTCTAGATTGTCCTATCCAAGTTAATGGAATTCCTTTAAAACCCAATCGAAGTTATAATGAATTAGACCTCCCCGAGACCCACATTTTAGGATTTAAAATATTTAGGAGGTTCGGGATTATATTCGAGAGTGTTTATCAATGTTCGGGTGATTACCACGTCGTTTAGCAATCATGTAATCTTATTTAAGTAGGATATTGTTCCAAGATTTCCTTGTTGGAACCTTATATCAAAATGTAGGAGTCCACCCCTTAGATTTCATTTCGATATAAGAGTGTCTCTGATGACCCTTTTCATTGTTGCATTTTTATATGGACTCCTTTTTGTCTTTCTTCATTTCGATATGTTAAGCCTCTTGATGTCATTTGCTTTGGTGACATTTCGATACAAGGTCTTCTCTGAGCCTCTCTCATTTCGATATGAGGGATAGTCAATTGAAATGTCGCATTTCGATATACCACTTAGGGTATATCAAAATGAAAATCTCTCTACTCGATTTTCCTTCTTGAGCATTTCGATATACCCCTTGGGTATATCGAAATGCATTAACCTATGTCTCCCTTCCTTTCAGCCTCATTTCGATATGAGGTATGGCAATCGAAATATAGTATTTCGATATACCACATTTGGGGTATATCAAAATGTAAGCCTAGTCTGCCTTTTTCCCTCCTTCAAGCATTTCGATATACCCATTGGGTATATCGATATGAAGTATGTTCTGTGCAACATTTGGCTTATTGCATATCGATATACAACTGATGCATGTCGATATGCACCTCATTAAGGGTATTTCAAGAAAGAGTTTTTGAGCTCATATATATATATATCCATCCTTTACATCTCTCATGCCATTTACCCTCTAATTCAAAAACTTAGCAGCATGTCTCTCTCCCCTATCTCTCGACAGTCTCCTCTCTCTCTCCCACTTCTCTCCCTTCTCTCTTCTCTAACACCCAAACCATGGGGATTCAAGGCAAACCCACTTCACAAACCTTGCTCCACGTCTTTCCCTCTACGCAGTCATAGTCTTGGACCATTCATTGGAGCTCAAACCCTCACCTAGGTTTTTGTGGATCTTCGATTGAGATAGAGATTTCTATCTTTTGTGTCTTTATCTTTTGTTTTCTCCCTCTCACTCTAAAGATTTTAAGAAAGCCCATGTATGCATGTGTATTTTCGAATTCACTCTTGTGGGTTATGTCTACCCTTCAATTGATCAAGTATAGGTGTTGAGCAGGGTCTTGTTGAACTCCCTAAGGGGTTAATTAGTCGAGTCCTTGTTCGATTTCAAAAACCACCAAATTTTATGAAAAACTCTAATGTGTCAATTAGGGATCAATTTGGGGAAAATGATTGATTTTAATTGGAATAGTTAATTGGTGAGTCTAATAAGTGCATTAGTACATTGAAATCGAAAATTGAACGAATTGTGAATTAACTCAAGTTTTGGGTCTAGTGTGTGATTAGGAGGCGTTGCCCTAATCATATAGGAATTAGTGAATGAAAAGATAATTGTTGGATGAAAAACCCTAAACATGTGAGTATATTGCGGTTGGCTGTATTTATGGAATTTTGATCCCAGGGATTTTGATCCCTGAGTACTATACATTCACGATATTGTGCAATGGGGGGTTGTCTAATCCCTCTCGACGAGTTGGGAAATACTAGGAATTTACGATTAATTAGTTGATCACCTACTAGCTCGAAATTAGCCAAAACCTAATAACTCAGTTGATTTGATAGATTAAGGAATTACTAGAAACCAATCTCCTTGGAAATTGATAAAAAAATAGTATACTAGAAACCAACGTTTTGAAAGTAGTGAAAACGAGTCATTTGGAACTCGTAGGACTTGGTAGATTAAAAATCAACTCCCTTATATTTGAGAAAGCAAGTCTTTTGAGAAAATGGTCGTTGATTCCTTGGTTTTAACAAGCGAGTCTTTTGGGAAATTGCGAGTCTTCACACCTTGGTTGTCGTCATTGAGTCTTTTGGGAACATCAAGTGTTGAACTTGAGTCAAAGAATGAAATGTGAACATTTTAACTTGAAAATATAATGAGATCTCTATGTATACATGTTTACATTACTTGCCCCATCACACACATACACCCAATTTTAGAAACACTTGGATATAGATTTCTCTACTAGGCGGTGGTGCCTAACCCTCTATTTTATAGGTACTTGGATTCTTTGGATTAAAGCCACGTCTTCGGGCTCCTTGTCGGGCTTTGGAGTCGGTAGTCGATAAGTTGCCTCCCCTCTTTATTTATTTATTGTACCATCTCACTTGTATCATTTCATTTCAGTTGTACATTGTAATCAGACTATGTTATAAAGTCCCACCAATCATGTATTATTTCATTTGTATTATTTTCTTATAATTCATGTAATACGGGATACTATGGTGGTAGATGTTTTATTTCTGCAATCTAATTTCATTTAATTAGCATTTTCAAAAAAATGGTTTTAAATTTTGAGGGTGTTACACTTGGTATCAAAGCATTCGTTTCGAAAACCTAGGGAATTTGGGGAGACATTTAGTCTCGATGAGTGCGTTTTCTTGTGTTGCGTCGCTCGTCATCACATTATCTTTAGGTCATTGCCTTTAGTTGTATTGCATTTGCGTGCAAGCATTGAATGTATGTATGTATTGCACGGGATCTGTGAAAAGATAAAGTTTTTATAACTTAACTTAAAAAATCTTGGAAATTCCTTGTCTGGATTCTTCAACTTGGGATATTAGAACCCTTGTTGTCTCCTTTGAGTTGATTTTGTCATCCTTATCCTTGGACTTCGGTTCCACCTTTGTTGTGGTGGTGGTGGCTTTTGAGCCTTTCATTCGGTAGAAGGCAGATTTTGTGATTGTTGGACGATTAGATGTCCTTTGCCCTCGTAGTTGAGGATGTCGATTATTCGTGCAACCTTGCATTTGACCTTTGAGTTCCTTCTTGTGATTGTTGATGAGCTTCTTGGCGGACACTTCTTGTAGGATAGTGTCATTTCTCTCGATATCGATCATTTGGTAATCATCATTGCACCTTGGAAATCGGTTTTTCCGGAAAGATGAACCTTGGCTCTTGCCATATTCTTTCGGTGGAAGTGTAGTTTATTGACCTCATTGGTGAGTCGTTGCCTTGTTGGGATTGATTTGGTCTCCCTGGTGCGCATCTTCTTTTGTTCAGTTGAAGGATTTTGGTGTGTTCTATTCTATCAGAATTGAGGTTAGCGTTGATGGCTAGGTGTGTCGACACTAGTTAGTCTATTGAGTGTAGCATTCCTTGAGTAGAGGATATCTTGGTGTAGCAAATCCTTGTTAGGATAGAGATGTGGTCATAGAAGATTATTGGGTTGGTAGGCTTCCCATATGATTAGTACCTAGTTATTAGTATATTGAGGTGTAGTTTGTGTTGGTAATGTCCCATCCTTACTCAGATGCTAGAGTTACCTTGGTGTTGTGACTTGAGATTATTTGAGATCGACTTAGCGACTTGAGGCATTGAGGCTGTTATGGCAAGTGGTTAGAACCTTGTTACTTCTTGTTGGAATTTGGGACGTCCTTGGATAATTGTGGACTTAGTTGTATTCTAGCCTCCGATGTGTTGTGTTGGAAATTCAATTTTGTGTGTCGTGGAATTGGGATCTTGACTTTCTTTTTAAGTCCTAGTACGAGTTGTGATGCGGCGAAAGTCTTTTTTTTTTTGAAATAATGAATAAGCACTGGAAGAAAATCTTTAGGAGATAATTAGTTGATGAAGTGATCGTTGAGGTTTTTAGATTATAGATGACCGAAGGATGGGTCATCATGTATCGTGTGCCCTTGTGTGGTTGAGTTTGGAGTATCATCCTTTGTCTTGGTGGAGTCGGTAGGACTCTTGAAATGTTTTGAAGTGATAGTGCAGTCAGAGCTATCTTGTGGGTTTCTGTGACATGACCTTAGGGTTCCTTATCATATTCAGTGATAGTCTTAATTGGGTAAGTAGAGCGGTGAAGTCGCTTGAGGATTGGAGAGTTGGATACGAGCATTAGAACAAATATTTGGTCTGGAGAACGTATGCATGTTTAATTAGTGGTGTTGGAAAGTGGGAAGTGTGATCCGGTACATTGATGGGTTAAGCGTTTGGTTCTGGAACTTGTGAAGTTAGTGCATTAGAATATTCAATAGTCTCTTGGGATATGATTTGAGTTAGAGCGCAGTTTGAGCGTTGAGTTTGAAGTTATGGTTAGAGTAGAGAGTTAATGACTACTCTATAGTCTTGCGGTTGTCGAAGACGATTCATAGAGTAGTGGGTTCTTCTCCTCTTGGGTATCGGCCTCAGAATATCATTGGTCACTCACCAGATTCCCTTTGTGTTGGGTTGGTAAGTGGAAACCATCCATTTGTTGTTCTTTGCCTCTCCCGTTTTTGTGAATATTTGGAAGCGAAAGGTAGTCTCATTATCCATTCTCGTTTGAGTCCTTGTCTATTAGTGTTGGTGTTTATCCTAACTAGAGTTAGGTTGCCTGATTCTTTAGTGATGTGTAAATAATTCGCTCATTATCTCTGTTTTGCATGTTCGTAATCGTCTCGGGTTACACTAGCATCTGTTGACCATTATGAAAATAGCACATTGGTTGGAAAGTTTTCTGACTCCTCATCTCAGAGTCTCGATGCTATTCTTATCCTTTTCTACATTCCCGTAGATGGTTCGTAGAACATTTGGAGTGGTGGCACTTGCTAGAGTTGCCCTGCATTAGTCGCCTCGTGCGTGGAAATCTGTCTAACTTGTCGTGTTCTTGTTTTCTTGGTGCTGTCTCCTAGTTGCTCGCACTCTCACTGCGTACTTGGTCTTCTCGTGAACGTTCACTATTCCTGCATCGTTGTGTGAATCTGAATTGTTATCGTCTCTCTTGATGCACTGCCCTTTTGTGCTTGGGCATTCTATTCTATGATGGTGTCACTTGTTGGAGCTTGTTTGAGAGTGCGTGGGGTGTTGATCAATGGGGTAGTGAAGGTTGTCTTGTGGCGTAATCAGTGAGCTGATGTTGTATTCATGTTGTACAGTTGCGTTGAGAGTGTTGGGGTAGAATGTGTGTCTCTTTTGGATCGACTGCATCGACTTAGCTATATATAATTTTTGTGACCAGGTGTATGTAGTCTGTATTATGTGGTATAGAAATGACTGTGGAAAATTGTTTTGAGAAGGCAGCTGGCCAGCGCATCTTAAATCAAACTTCATAAGTTATTCCGGTACCACACTAGGTAGGTATGTGGGTTTGTGTGTGTAAGTTTTGGAGTTCTGACCTTTGGCTCGATGATTTGTAGTTGTCTAGAGTGGATTGGGTGATGAAGGAGTTGTGACTGTCCTTGTAGTTGCATAGTCATGCCCCTTTGATTTTTGTCAAGTTCAAAAATTCTCATCCAAAACCGTTGGAGTAGTGTGGTGTCTAGACACCATGTATAAACGTACCCTAAATGAGCCTCATAAGTTGTTTTCATTCTCTTATTTGTTGTTCAAGCTTGTTAGCTCATCAAGAAAATTTCCTTGTCTCGTGGTTGACTCATCGTTAGCTCCTAGGGAGTATTCGTGTCGTATCAGAGTATCTGTGTTGTATCGGAGTATTCATGGTGGCGTAACGGAAACATGATGTTTTCTTCTTCTCGTTGGATTCTCTTTCCTTGACATGGCACTTCCGGTTGCATGTGCACTTTATCCTACCGTGTCCCTTGTGTTGGGCACCTACTGGTGTCAGGTGTAGCTGGAGGTTCAGGTGGTGTTGACTATCTTTTTGTCGATTGCCTTGTGGTCATAGCACCTTGGCTATTCGAGTTGGGTGCGATCGGCGGGTCCTCGTCATGTTGGTGTATCCACCAAGTGAGTTTGTTCTTGGACGAACTATTCCTTTCGATGTTGCAAGTTCTTGGGTTACCCCTATCGATGTTTCGAGTGCTTGAGGTCTTATCCGTGGCGTTGGATGTCATTGTTGCGAGTTTTGGGAGGTAACCTATCCATTTATTGGAGTTTGGAGAAACGTTCGAAGTGATTCGACTTGTTGAGAATTTTTTTTCTTGTCATTGTATCTTGCTTCGACGACCCTAGAAATTTCTAGGATGAAATGTTTGTAAGGAGGGTAGTTTGTCACACTCCAGAAATTTTAAATAATTTCCTTATATTTCTTCTAGATTGTACTATCCAAATTAAGGGTCCACCCCTTGGATTTCATTTTGATATAGGAGTGTCTCTAATGACCCTTTTCATTGTTGCATTTCGATATGGACTCCCCTTTGTCTTTCTTCATTTCGATATGTCAAGCCTCCTATGTCATTTGCTTTGGTGACATTTCGATGCAGGGTCTTCTCTGAGCCTCTCTCATTTCGATATGAGGGATAGTCAATCGAAATGTGGCATTTCGATATACCATTTAGGGTATATCGAAATGAAAATGTCTCTACTCGATTTTCCTTCAGCCTTATTTCGATATGAGGTAGGGCAATCGAAATGTAGTATTTCAATATACCACATTTGGGTATATCGAAATGTAAGCCTAGTGTGCCTTTTTCCCTTTTTCAAGCATTTCGATAGACCCATTAGGTATATCGATATGAAGTCTGTTCTGCGCAACATTAGGCTTGTTGCATATCGATATGCAGCTCATTAAGGTCATTTTGAGAATGAGTTTTTGAGCTTATATATATATATATATCCCTCCTTCACATCTCTCATGCCATTTACCGTCTAATTCAAAACCCTAGTCGTATGTCTCTCTCTCTCCCTCTCTCTCTCGGCAGTCTCCCATCTCTCTCCCACATCTCTCCCTTCTCTCTTCTCTAACACCCAAACCATGGGGATTCAAGGCAAAACCACTTCACAAACCTTGCTCCACGTCTTTCCCTCTACACAACCATGGTCTCAGATCATTCATTGGAGTTCAAACCCTTACCTGGGGTTTCACGGATATTCGATTGAGGTAGAGATTTCTATTCCTTGTGTCTTTATCTTTGGTTTTCTCCCTCTCACTCTAAAGTTTTTAAGAAAGCCCATGGATGCATGTATTTTTTCGAATTCACTCTTGTGGGTTGTGTCTACCCTTTAATTGATCAAGTATAGGTGTTGAGTAGGGTCTTGTTGAACTCCCTAAGGGGTTAATTAGTCGAGTCCTTGTTCGATTTCGAAAACTCCCAAATTTTATGAAAAACCCTAACGTGTCGATTTTGGATCAATTTAGGGAAAATGGTCGATTTCAAATGGAATAGTTAATTGGTGAGTCTAGTAAGTGCATTGGCGCATTGAAATCGAAAATTGAACAAATTATGAATTAACTCAAGTTTTGGGTCTAGTGTGCGATTAGGAGGCGTTACCCTAATCGTATCGAAATTAGTGAATGAAAAAAATAATTGTTGGATGAAACCCTAAACATGTGAGTATATTACGGTTGGCTATATTTATGGGATTTTGATCCTTGAGATTTTGATCCTTGAGTGATATGCATTCACGATATTACACAATGGGGGGTTGTTTGGCCCCTCCCGACGAGTTGGAAAATACTAGGAATTTACGGTTAGTTGGTTGATCACCTACTAGCTCGGACTTAGCCAAAACTTAATAACTGAGTTGATTTGATAGATTAAGGAAATGGTATACTAGAAACCAATCTCCTTAGAAATTGATAAAAATTGGTATACTAGAAACCAACGTTTTGAAAATAATAAAAATGAGTCGTTTGGAACTCGTAGGACTTGGTAAATTGAAAACCAACTCCCTTGTATTTGAAAAAGCAAATCTTTTGAGAAGATGGTCGTTGATTCCTTGGGTTTGACAAAGCGAGTCTTTTGGAAAATTGTGAGTCTTTACATCTTGGTTGGCGTCGTTGAGTCTTTTAGGAATATCAAGTGGTGAATTTGAGTCAAAGAATGAAATGTGAACGTTTTAACTTGAAAAATGTAATGAGATCCCTATGCATACATGTTTACATTCCTTGCCCCATCACACACATGTACCTCAATTTTAGAAACACATGGATATAGATTTTTCTACTAGGCGGTGGTGCCTAACCCTCTTTTTATAGGTACTTGGCTTCTTTGGATTGGAGTCGCGTCTTCAGGCTCCTTGTTGGATTTTGGAGTTGGTATACCATAATTGATAGGTTACCTCTTCTCTTTCTTTATTTATTGTACTATCTCACTTGTATCATTTTATTTCAGTTGTACATTATAATCAGACTATGTTATAAAGTCCCATCAATCATGTATTATTTCATTTGTATTATTTTCTCACAATTCATATAATACGGGATAATATGGTGGTAAATGTTTTATTTCTGCAATCTAATTTCATTTAATTAGTATCTTAAAAAAATAGTTTCAAATTTCGAGAGTGTTACAGGTACGTATGAATCTTATTGAAGAGATTCAAGAGAATATGGACTTATACAATGTGCTTTTATCCAATAGTTGATTGGTCAAATAATCTGCTATCTTTGCTTAATTGCTTCGAACACACGTTACCAAGTCAACATTGGATGGACTCTATTACTTTACGATGTGTGATTGCATCAAGGTATAACCTTGTATTCCATACATTTGAGACAAATATTTCGGAATGTTTTACTCACTTGCCATTAAGGTCTACACCAATTCTAGTCCGGGTGCGATGATAAATTGCTATTGCCCGTATTCAATGATATTTTGTGCAAATTTTTTAAGACCACATTATCTTGTACCAACAATCCCATTATGGTATTGGAATAATGCATCGATGGAATCAAAAGAGTGAGCAAACACTTATGCAACACGTCTTAATTTGTAGTACAAAGTGATGAATGTTAAAATTTATATTACTATGTAATTCACATTTATATTGTTATGAATATTATATTTGTAATTCAATGACTGTTTTTATTAATGGAAATA
>NMUG010011833.1:0-10518 GCA_002855965.1 Monotropa hypopitys
CACACTCTTGGAGAAAAGCTTCATGAGGAAGATGATAATGGTGGGAGAGAAAAGCATGGAGGCTCCTCCCTCTCTATCCAAACCCTAATCAATATAATAATGTGTTAAGAATCCCTAATCTCGAATTTCTCCCCTCCTTTTATATCCCCTCTCAATAAAACAGGAAAATAATTACATTATCTTCAAGAAAATCAAATTTCGAATTTTGCAGATTTTTCCCGCACATCGCCTGTTATCGATAACCCGATGCTGAAGGGTGTCTGGTTATCGATAACTGTCATCTTCAAATCGACTATGAACCAGGTTATCGATAACCCAAGATGTGGTTATCGATAACTGTATCGTCTGCATTTTGGCTGGACCATTGTCTTCATCTGGTTATCGATATCATGGTCTCCTGGTTATCGATAACCTCTGCTTCGGGTTTTTGACTGACAAATTTCCTTCCCTTGGTTACCGATAACACGGCTGGATGGTTATCAATAACAACTGTCTCGGGTCTTTAGCTGGCACATGCTTTTTTCTGGTTATCGATAACATGATTGAAAGGTTATCGATAACTGTCCCCTCGGGTCTTTGAATGGCAACTTTTCTTCTTTCTGGTTATCGATAACATTAATGGCCGGTTATCGATAACTAACTTCTCGGGTCTTTGAATGGCGGCTTTTCTTCTTTCTGGTTATCGATAACATTAATGGCCGGTTATCGATAACCAGCTTCTCGGGTCTTTTGGCTGAATGACTTCCTCATTTGGTTATCGATAACATGGCTTTCTCTTCTCTTTCGGTTATCGATAACTAGCAATTTGATCTTTTTCTTCATCTTTTTCCGAGCTTTCGTCAACCCACCTTTTGAACTCTGGAAACTTTATTGTGCTTAAAACGTGCTATATCACTGAAATTCATGAGAACGCTGGAAATACCTTGTTACACGTGAATTGCATGAAGAATATGAAATTAACTATTCTAACATTGTGGAAAAGACTAGATAGACACGTAAAGTATGTACAATTGCGTGTCTATCAAGCCTGCCCATTGGCCCTTGGATATGCTCGAGAGGTATAGTGGACGTGTATCCCTTTCTTGCTATAGTAATTTCTGAATTCTGAGCTATCAAATTGTCGGCCCAGATCGGCGATCAGAACCCGAGGCAATCCAAACCTGCAGATAATGTTTTTCCACAAAAATCGATGATATTGGCTATAGTTATTGTAATTAATGCTTTGGCTTCAACCCATTTGGTAAAGTAGTCAACTGCTACCACTGCATATTGCATTTGGCTCCTTCCCTTGGGCAAAGATCCGATTAGATCCAATCCCCATTGCGCGAAGGGCCAAGGCCCCTGCAGGGGTAATAATGGTGTAGAAGGCTTGTGCAAGATGTTCGCGCACCTCTCACACGAGTTGCATTTCCTAACCAGTTCAATACAGTCCTTCTGCATGGTTAGCCAATAGTACCCCAACCTCATGACCTTATACGCCAAAGTCCGTGCACTATGGTGATCGCCACAAATGCTTTCATGTACATCTTTCATTGCATAGTCTGCTTATGGCTTTGTCAGACATCGCAGATATGGTAGAGTAAAGATCCTTCTATAGAGAACGTCCCACATTAACACATACTGAGCTGCTCATATCCTCAGCTTTCTGGCTTGGTTCCTGTCCTCTGGCACCGCCCCATGCTTAATGTACTGGACGATTGGATCTGCCCATGAATCAGTATACTCAAGTGCCTTCACCTCCTAGATCACTATATCCATGCTGGGGCTTTCAAGGGTTCTTAGCAACACTCCTTCTGGGACATACTCCTTCTGTCCAGTGGCGAATCTTGCAAGCTGGTCAGCTTCTGCATTTTCTTCTCTTGGCACTTGAGAGATTTTGAACTTTTCAAACTTATTAACCAATTTCTTTACCACCTTGAGATATTTTTCCATCATTTCCTCCCTGGCTTCAAATTCTCCTCTAATCTGCCCAACAACTAACTGTGAATCGCTGATGGTGGCCAGGGCTTTGACGCCCATTTCCTTTGCGAGATGAAGGCCGGCGATCAAAGCCTCATATTCTGCCTGGTTGTTGGTCGCTTTGAATAGAAATTTCAAGGCGTATTTTTACTTTTCTCCATCTGGGTTTTTCAACACGAGGCATGCTCCACTGGCCTCATTGGCTTTAGATCCATTGACGAATAAGAGTACCAGATGCTCTGATCGCTCCCCAGTCAAAGCATTGGGGCATGTATACTCGGCTATAAAGTCAGTGAGTATTTGCCCATTAGTTGCTGCCATCGGCTGATATTCAATATCAAATTCTCCCAGCTCAACAGACCACTAAATAAGTCTCCCTGAGGTGTCTGGATTGTGTAATGCTCACCTTAATGGATGATCTGTCAGAACTTTGATTGAGTGTGCTTGAAAGTAAGGTATTAACCCTCCTTGTTGCTGTGACCACTGCGAAGGCTATCTTCTCAACCTTTGGGTATCTGTATTCTGCCCCCCTCAATGCTCTGCTAGTATAGTAAACTGGATGATGTACCCCCTCGTGCTCTCTAATCAAATCGAACTCACTGTATAAGAAGAAACCGCAATGTACAAGAATAAGGGCTCACCGGGCTGCGTGCAACTGAGGAGAGGTGGTGTATGGAGATAATACTTCACTCTTTGGAATGCCTCCTCTGCTTTATTACTCCACTGAAAGGCTTTCTTCAGTATTTTAAAGAATGGTTGGCACTTGTCCGTTGCCCGGAACATAAAGTGGTTGAGCGCTACAACTCTTCCTGTTAGCCTCTGAACCTCCTTCACGGACCGAGGTGATTGCATATCAAGAATTGCCTTAATTTTTTCCGGATTAGCCTCGATTCCTCTATGGGAGACTATAAATCTTAGGAATTTTCATGAGGCTATCCCAAATGCACATTTCTCCGGATTAAGCCTCATATTATACATCCTGAGGATAGCAAACACTTCCTCGAGATCTCTGAAATGATTATGTGCCTTCATGCTCTTGGTCAGCATATCATCCACATATACCTCTATATTGAAGCCGATCTGGCCTCAAAACATTCTGCTCACTAGCCTTTGATAGGTTGCCCCCGCATTCTTGAACCCGAATGGCATGACCCGATCAGTGATGAAGGAAGTTTTTTCTGATCATCCTCGTCCATCTTGACCTAATTATAGCCCAAAAAATCATTCATAAAGCTGAGGAGGTCGTGCCCGGTGGTTGAGTCTACCAGTTGGTCAATCCTTGGCAGGGGAAGCTGTCCTTTGGATATACCTTGTTTAAATCTGCAAAATAAACACACATATGCCATTTCCCTGATGTCTTCTTTACCAAGACTACATTGGATAGCCACTCTGGGTAGTGGACATCCCTGATTGTACCTGCGTTCAAAAGCTTGTCCACCTCCTCTGCTACTACTCAATTTCTCTCCAGCGCAAAGACTCGCTTCTTCTGCTTGGCTGGTCGTGCATTGGGATCCACACTAAGCCAGTGTATAATGATTCTTGGGTCTATGCATGGCATATCCTTATGGGACCAGGCAAAAACATCACGATATCTCTGCAAAAATCTGACCAGGCTACTTTTCAATTGGGCAGTCAAGGTTGACCCTATACTGACCTGCTTCTGAGGGTTACCGGGCTCTAGCTCTATCCTCTAAAGGTCATCGACTGCTTCTCCTTGAACAAGCTTCTCCTCATCCCCAACATCCATACTATCCACTTATTAGCTTTGAATGGTTAGAGCTTCCTTTCCATGCCTAGATGACAAATTATAACATTCCCTGGATGCCTTCTGGTCTCCTTGCATCTCCCCCACTCCCTTAGGAGTGTGAAATTTTACCTTAAGGTGATAAGTTGAGATTACCGCCTTGGCCTTATTCAGAGAAGTCCGTCTGATGATTGCATTGTAAGCAGATGGGCTATCAACCACCAAGAAATCCACCATCTGGGTGAGCTGCATCCCATTCTGTCCCATCATAACTGGAAGGGCAATCTGCCCCATAGGGTAGACCATCTCTCCCGAGAATCCCATCATGGTAGATCTCATTGGGCGAAGTCTGTCTCTCCCCAACTTTAATTGATCATATGCGCTGAGGAAAAGAATATCTGTTGGGCTCCCGTTGTCGATCCATATCCTTTGCATCTTGAAGTTGGCCACGATCATTTTTACCACCAATGGGTCATCATGCTGGTAGCTGGTCCCCCACTCATCCATTTTTAAAAAGAGTGTCGGGATGTCCTCTTCATTCCTGGTCATCTTAGCTGACCTGTCTACTCGTGTTCTCCCTCCTGAGCCAACGTAAATGAGCTTTTCGGGCTGAGTTGGACTCGCCTCCTCCTACAAGTCCTCCATGAATGACCTTGATTTCCCCTAATGTCCTATCTTGATGTCGACCTTCGCCATCATTATTCCTCTGGTCTCTTATGGACTGAGTTTCCCTCGACCCCTTCTTTGCGATAAACCTCTTCAATCGCCCCTTCTGTATCAATTCCTCAATTTGGTTTTTAAGATCAAAACAGTCATCCATGTTATGGCCATGATCTCTGTGGAATCGGAAATACTTGTCTTTAGATCGTATGCTCGGGTTAGTCTTCAGATTTCCTGGACACTTTAGGTCGGGATCAGAGTGTAAATCCTCTAGAATCTACTCGGCAGTCGCTACTAGTGGTGTGAAGTGTTGATATCGAGGGGCTGATCCACCAATCTTCCTTGGAGGGTGATGCAGCGGAAAATAGAGAAGAACAAGAACTGGTAACAAAACTATGAAAATAAACAGAATACCGGATTGATTCACCTGGAATACCTCCGTTGATTCTCTTCTCAAACCTGTTGATTCGACGCACGAATACCCAGGGTCAAGGCTCGCGGGCTGTTGATTTCGCGCACGAAATACCAGAACACGGCTTCAGTCTCGTTTGTTGATTCTCATCGAGGAGAATGCCAAATCGGGAGTGGTTACAATGAACAAGCAAATCTGCCGTCAAGGTTTCTTTTCAATTCAATATCAATCTCCTTTTACAATCATACGTGAGCCCTATATATAGGGCGGCCATATAAGTACCAAAAGAGGCAAAAACCCTAAGTATAAGTATGGGCCACCGACATAGTTAGGCCCAAAAAGGAAAACTCGACCCTAAACATGCGGGTAAGCAAAAGAAATAAGAAAAGACAAAATTACAATTTAATGTGGGACCAAAAAAAGAGAAGGGACCAAGTCCCCAGCTCACGGAACAGGTTCCAAAGGGTTTGGCACCAGTTGCCTTATTGCTGTCCATGGAAAGGGAGATGAGGACGGGCTCGGCTGAGCTGAGCACTTCCTTTTATTGTTGAGCTGAAGGGTGTTGTTTGGGAACAAACACCTTGGAATCTTCAACTATTCGAGACAGATGATGTTCAACTGCCGAGTCCGGTCATGAGCTGGCCTGATGGAGAAGGCCTCTGGCTGAGCTGGGGTGAGGGTAGTGGGTGTGCCTGCCCTCTGGCAGTTAGGCTGAGCACTAGGATGTGGAGACCATGGCCTTGGTCTCTTAAGAGACTGACCAGGGCTCTTATGTGGAGATGGTCTTGTCCGAGCTGCTGGGAGACCCGGTCTGACTTGCCACACCCAACGTTCAGAGTAACTGGGCTCGTTCGTTGGGACCAGTCGTAGGGTGTCATGCAGGGTAACAACTGATCTGAGGATGGGAGTTTGGGTTTCAGATTCTTCCATGGACCACAGAAGACTCCCGTACTCCTCAGAAAGGGAATTCCCCTATCCTGTCATTTAGTTTCACCCATATTCATCCAGATGAGAAGGTGCTTCCATTGATGCACTATCTCCCAGTCAGGAGGGATCACTCTTGGGCAGCTCAGTATAGGTTCTCTCGCTGACATGTCAACGGCGTGGTTTTCATCAGTGCAGCAGTCGTCTATCTTCACGAACCTCGTAGTTGACATCCTTGGGGCCCTGTCCAGTGTGACACACTCCGAACTAAGCGGCTTGATAGGCGAAGGTCGGTCAAGGTTGGAACGATGTGTTCCTGGGCTGAGATCCCGCATGAGATAAGATCGCTGTAGCCGAGCTCTGTCAGGGAGCTCAGTGACCGTGTTCTTCCTCCTCCAAGGGTGGTCTGACCAATTTTGACACCACCCAGACTTTTCCGTAAGGTCAGCAATAGATATGGCCCGGGAAGCTAATCGTTCTGCATCATCCACCCCAGGTTGAAAAAAGTTCGACCTCGAACTTACGACCTCGGTCTGCTCTAGCCTTATGGCATCATGGCCCCTGGAACGTGGTGTTGAGGTTGATCTCTCGGAGTTCAAATCTCTCGAGCTGGGCTTGCTGAGCTGCCAGGACTCCCTTAGCAAGTCGGTGTCTGGAGTCAGATCCCACATATTCTCTCGAAGTGTGCACCTCCATTCGGGACCCTGTTGCAGAGGGCTGGGGGCAGCGGGAGAGAGGGGAGCCGCGCACGGTTTGAGGAATCTGCGATCCCTATCGACTGGGTTCCAACTGATTAGTTTCTTCGTGGGAGCACGTTGGAACAAACTGAGCTGACATAGCTCGGGGATACGCCGCGTTGAGCTGCTGACGTGAGGGACTCGTGGAGATGTGAGCCCCATCTGAACTTCTGCTTCCCCTCCTTCAGATGTGGCTAGCCTCAGGGGCATTAAGTCCTAGGGAACTTCGTTCGGGGCATCTATTGTGAGATCGAAAAACGAAAGTGGCTCGGGGTTAGACTCTTGGCTTGAAATAATTCCCTCTGAAAAGGGTTCTTTGTCGTAGACTAGACTCTGGTCATACCCCCTGAAAGTTCTCTTTGAGGCTTCCTGATTACTTCCTTCAACGAAGAGAGATTCCTCCTCGTCGGGCCTCTGAATAACTGAGTTATCTGTTTCCACCGCCAGACGGGGACGCAAACTCTGCTGTCGTCGTCGTGGTGGGGCCTGTTGCCACAATTGGGTGTGAATGGTGGCGACACCGTCCACCACCTTCTTCACTGTTTCCTCCAATCGATTGAACTTACCGACCCGACTAGATTTTGTGATGGGGGTCACCGTCCTTTCAGATGGATGTGTGGCCCTTGTAACTCTATGGGTAGAGATTCTCTTGGATGTCATTCTTAGGATTCTGATGAAAACCGAAACACTGTTGATAGCACTTGGGACTCGCTCTGGTAGGATCACGACGCAGAGCTCTGATACCAAGTTGATGCAGCGGAATTTAAACAGAATGATAAAAATAAAAATAAACAGAATACCGGATTGATTCACCTGGAATACCTCCGTTGATTCTCTTCTCAAACCTGTTGATTCGACGCACGAATACCCAGGGTCAAGGCTCGCGGGCTGTTGATTTCGCGCACGAAATACCAGAACACGGCTTCGGTCTCGTTTGTTGATTCTCACCGAGGCGAATGCCAAATCAGGAGTGGTTACAATGAATAAGCAAATCTGTCGTCGAGGTTTCTTTTCAATTCAATATCAATCTCCTTTTACAATCATACATGAGCCCTATATATAGGGCGACTATACAAGTACCAAAAGAGGCAAAAACCCTAAGTATAAGTATGGGTCACCGACATAGTTAGGCCCAAAAAGGAAAAGTCGACCCTAAACATGCGGGTAAGCAAAAGAAATAAGAAAAGTCAAAATTACAATTTAATGTGGGACCAGAAAAAGAGAAGGGAGCAAGTCCCCAGCTCACGGAACAGGTTCCCAAGGGTTTGGCGCCAGCTGCCGTATTGCTGTCCATGGAAAGGGATATGAGGACAGGCTCGGCTGAGCTGAGCACTTCCTTTTATTGCTGAGCTGAAGGGTGTTGTTTGGGAACAAACACCTTGGAATCTTCAGCTATTCGAGACGGATGATCTTCAACTGCCGAGTCCGGTCACGAGATGGCCTGATGGAGAAGGCCTCTGGCCGAGCTGGGGTGAGGGTAGTGGGTGTGCCCGCCCTCTGGCAGTTAGGCTGAGTGGGGGTGTAGAGACCATGGCCTTGGTCTCTTAAGAGACTGACCAGGGCTCTTATATGGAGATGGTCTTGTCCGAGCTGCTGGGAGACCTGGTCTGACTTGCCACACCCAAAGTTCAAAGTAACTGGGCTCGTCCGTTGGGACCAGTCGTAGGGTGTCATGCAGGGTAACAACTGATCTGAGGATGGGAGTTCGGGTTTCAGATTCTTCCAGGGACCACAGGAGACTCCCGTACTCCTCAGAAAGGGTATTCCCCTATCCTGTCATTTAGTTCCACCCATATTCATCCAGATGAGAAGATGCTTCCATTGATGCACTATCTCCCAGTCAGGAGGGATCACTCTTGGGCAGCTCAGTATAGGTTCTCTCGCTGACATGTCAACGGCGTGGTTTTCATCAGTGCAGCAGTCGTCTATCTTCACGCACCTCGTAGTTGACATCCTTGGTGCCCTGTCCAGTGTGACACACTCCGAACTAAGCGGCTTGATAGGCGAAGGCCGGTCAAGGTTCGAACGATGTGTTCCTGGGCTGAGATCCCGCATGAGATAAGACCGCTGTAGCCGAGCTCTGTTAGGGAGCTCAGTGACCGTGTTCTTCCTCCTCCAAGGGTGGTCTCACCAATTTTGACACCACCCAGACTTTTCCGTAAGGTCAGCAACAGATTTGGCCCGAGAAGCTAATTGGTCTGCATCAGAGGGCTTCTACGCTCCTCCCTCCGGGGCATATGACCATGACCCCCATTGTCTGCTCTGCCCTCTTCTTCTTGTCGTCCGGGATGCTGCTCGATTGTGGTACATAGCTGGTCTCCTGTGCAACCCTGGCTCTTCTGGCACTAAGAGTTTCCTCTGCGTTCATATGATTGTGGGCCCTGAGCATCATCTCGGCCATGGTCTGGGGGGGATCTTGCATGAGGTTAAATAGGAACTGCCCTAACCACAATCCAGCGATATAGGCATCGATAGACACCTTATCGTCAACGTTCTCAACTTGCATCATTTCCTTCATAAATCTGGCGATAAAGTCACGAAGGGACTCTCCCTTCGACTGCACTATGGTCAGCAGGTGTGTCTAAGACTTGCAATATCGCTGCCCCACAATAAAGTAGCTAACAAAACTTTTGTTGAGCTCTTTAAAGTTGTTTATGGTGCCTGACCTTAACTTATTAAACCATATCCTGGCATTTCCCTTCAAGGTGATAGGGAATGCCTGACACATGATCTCATCTGGTACTGCTTGCAACATTATAAGATTTTTATAGGTTTCTAAATGGTCGAGAAGATCTGTAGTTCCGTTGAAGGTTTTGAGAGAGGGCATCTGAAACTTACAAGACAAAGACATTCTCATCACTTCCTGCATAAATGGCAAATATGTATTTTGAACTAACTCCTCAACTGTGGCTGGGGCATGAGCCTTTATCTGGTCTTGTAACTTATCGATCTGGGATTGCATAGCTACAATCACATCATGCTCCCCATTTGCCTTCTCTGAACATTGTCCTAACCCTTCAAGATGTCTAGCCACTACATGGCTCTTCTGAACCTCCTCCGTATGCACCTGCGGCGGGGGATCTTGAACCTGATCTGCTTCCAATCTTGCCCTCATTTGACGATTCTGAAGCCTTTCTTCCTCCAAAGCCTTAGCCATCTCTTCCATTCTCTACTGCATTTGAATGAACATGTCCACCGTGATGGTTGGCGGATCCCGAGAGGTTTATCCTTCGTATACCATTGGTCTACTGCTGTTGTTATGAGTCTGAACCATCAAATGGGAAACCTATCACCGGGGTAAAAAGAAAATCTCTTTTTCCCACAGACAGTGCCAACTGATGAATTAGTTTCCAGAACAGCTCGCCTCTCTACAGAATCGCCTATCATTGATGCTCGACTCCTCTCCTTGAGCAGCTACTACCTACAAGGGAACGATCAAGAAACACAAAGTGGGTGGGGGGTTGTACCTTTGAACTGCCTCCGACAATCAAGTAAGTGTTTGTTTAAGAAAGAAGAACTGTGGAAGAAAGATAGAATGAATCAATGTGTACCTCCTCGTTTATATATCTTTTCTTTATATACCTTATAACTTTGGTTATCGTAACCCTAGCTGCTGTCGCGCCGGGAAATTTTTTCGTCCTTCCCTCGCCTCCCGACCTGCGGGAGACGTTTTCCGGGACGGAAAAAGATACGCTGATGGAGTTGATTTAAAAATATGGGGGTTTGTTTGAAAATGGATGGCGGCCTGAGTATGCCGATTTCGAATTTTTGGAGTCGCCACTTGGTATTGAGCTGTGGTGTACCAAGTCACTGGAAATTTTGTAAAAAGATGTCATTTTGTTTTAGGAAAATGTTATTTTATTTTGGAAAGGTGTCTGCAAAACCAGAAAATCGAGTTCGGGGATTAAATTATGAATGGGGAAGGTGTTAGGCACCCCACTCGCCCTTTCGGTACTTCTTTTTCAGAAATAAATCTCTTTTCGAATCGAAATCGATTGTTTCCTCGGCTAAGAGAAATGTAAAATTATTACTGATTTATGAATAAAATGAAATAACTACTCGAAATAGTTGTTGACGGGTAG
>NMUG010011834.1:0-10522 GCA_002855965.1 Monotropa hypopitys
CCCACACTTAAAAAGACAAGGAAAATAAATATCCCCTCCCCCGATTTTCAAAACCCAGTCGAAGCTCTGTCCGATTGGTAAAAACAATTCTCCTTCCAAAGCCCGGTTAAAACATATTCCGGCAATTTTACAGAAAACATTTTCCAGTCGAAGTTCTGTCCGACTGAAAAATATAAAACACTTTAAAATCAAAAACAAAAATTTCTCGATTCGTTGTCCGAAGTGAAAGCTTGCAGTAGCTGTCGGAAACGGATCACTGGAATGCCTTGTGACCCGGGTCATGCCGGTTCACTTGATATTCTTTAGAATTTTCTAAACCAAAAATATCCCATCTTTTCCAGAAAATGGCCGAAGTCTTGTCCGACCTATTTTAAAACATCTCTATCCAAAACGCGGTCGGAATTCTGTCCGACCGTAGGAAGTCATATTTCAAGGATTTAGTCAAAGTTTCCATCCGACTAAAATCCAAAATAGATTTCAAGGCACAGTCGAAGTTCCGTCCGACTACCTAAAAATAAAAATGACTCTTTTTAGTTGGAATTCAGTCCAACTACAAAAAATATTTTCTGACACTTAGTCGAAGTTCCGTCCGACTATCGAAAACGAAAATCAAATTAACAAAACAAATTTTTTTCAAAACACAGTCGAAGTTCCGTCCGACTGTTGAAAACGAAATTGTATTAACAAAATTTCTTTCAAAACATAGTCGGAATTCTGTCCGACTGTGCAGGAAATATTTCTCGCTGAAGTACTGTCCGGCTCAAAAACATCCTTTTTTATCAAAACCGGGTCAAAAGTCACCCGTATCTCTTTCAAAAATTCCCCTTACCAAAACCGGGCCGAAATCTCTCCGTCAACAACTATTTTCAGGAGTCATTTCATTTCATTCATAAATCAGTAATAAACTTTACATTTCTCTTAGCGGAGGAAACGATCGATTTCGATTCGAAAAGAGGTTTATTTCTGAAAAAAAAGTACCGAAAGGGCGAATAGGGTGCCTAACACCTTCTCCATTCGTAATTTAATCCCCGAACTCGAATTTTTGGTTTTGCAGACATCTTTCCAAAATAAAAAGATATTTTCCTAAAACAAAATGACATCTTTTTATAACAAAATTTCCAGTGATTTGGTACACCACATCTCAATACCAAGTGGCGACTCCGAAAATTCGAAATCGGCATACTCAGGCCGCCATCCATTTTCAAACAAACCCCCATATTTTTAAATTCAATCCATCAGCGTATCTTTTTCCGTCCCGGGAAACGACTCCCGCGGGTCGGGAGGCGAGGGAAGGACGAAAAAATTTTCCGGCATGACAGTTGGCGACTCCGCTGGGGACTTCGAGGATTTCGGCTTGCGAAACCTTTTTTAAAAATAAATCTCTTCCAGAATTTCGAAATCTATCAATTCTCGGCTTATTGTTATTACTGATTTGTATTGTGTTTATTTCTTTTCAGGAAAAGATTACAGGGCACATTGCTAAATTATACAGGTTCTGCGTTTATAAAAATTGATACACTGAAGCTATGTACCTATTTCTGCTTATATCTTGCTTGTTGGTATAACTGCAAAAAGGATTTTCCCTTACTTCAAAAAAAAATTTACTTTCATTGCACAAGTACGTTTTTCATACATCATTTGCATCATTTCCTGTCTTGGGTGGAGGTCATTACCGCCCAAGATGGACGTGTCCCTATCAACCTTTCGGGGGCCCAACAGTAACCGTCGGTACCTGTGGAGGTCCGACGCAGAAATGTGGCACTCCAACCAAATCACCGACTCTACGATGGTACCCTCACGGGGTCGGAGGTCTGAAGATTTGGGAACCATTGAACTTTCTCAGCCAAACATAGCCACATGCTGCATATAGATAAACCATTTATTGAGTCAAGCCAAAACCCTATCTACAATTTAGGGAAACATTACATTTTCAAGGGAAATCCTTATATATGCATGTTTGCTAAACACCCAAATTTTTTAAGATACATTAGAGTCTTTAGGGATGTTGGTAGAAATAGACTATGGACTTATCATTTTTCAAACAAAATATCCCAAGTAAATTCACTAAAATCCGAGAATCCATCCAGACTTCATGTCCGAGGAACGTCTCGATTTTTTTTGAATTTATAAGGAAGTCCATATGTCTCCAACTAACCCAAAGACCTTCTTCTTTCAGCACATATATCTGCTAGACTTTGTAAAACCGTCAGCGTCTCTAAGGAAATCGAGACTTTCCTCAAGACTCCATGTCCGAGGCATTTCTTGAATTTTTAAAAATTCAAAGGAAGTCCGCATATCTTCCCAATATCCTCAAAGACACTTCTTTACATACTGATCCGAACGTAGTGTTACCACACAAGTACCAACACTATTCTTCACCAGTATCCGTATCCATCATCTCAAGTCATGGCAGCGTACGGTAGTGGAGGGAACCTGAACAACCAGCTCTGGAAATCACGAGAGGATCCTCCTCAGAGCTCCAAACAAACGAGAGTGCCTGTTTGTCTACCGACCTTACCTAAGGTTACGTTACCACGACCGTCTAAGGTGCCGAGTTTTAACCCAAATCAAGTCCCCTACGATTACTTCAAAGCAAGTTCTAGGGAAGATCCACACAAGAAACAAGTCAATCAGATCGGTGGGATCACTCGGTCAGGAAGGATCTATTCCCCAGCCGAACCCAATGTAAAACAAAAAGAAAAGAAACTCGAAGAAATAATCGAGGAGGAGATGAGAGAGTTCGTCAAAACTCTCAAATCAACGAATTCGATGTCGTGGAGCAATTGAGGAAAACTCCTGCTCACATCAACATACTGGCATTGCTCCTCACTTCGGAGCCTCACAGGGAGGCACTGTTAACAGTGTTGAAGCAAGCCCAAGTTCATAAGGATATGTCCCCGAATGTCTTACAAGACTTAGTCGGCTCAATCATGAGTCTGGGGGTAATCACTTTCTCAGAAGACGAGATCCAGATAGAGAGAATTGGGCATACTAAAGCCCTTCACATTGCTGTCAAGACCCGAGGCATGATTGTCGCCCGGATACTCATAGACAACGGCTCTGCACTAAACGTCTGCCCCTGGGCAACTTTGCAGAGATTAGGAGTCAACTCCAAAATTCACTATAACAATACAATGACGATAAGAGCCTTCGACGGCCCGCGGCGAGAAACTCTAGGAGAAATGGAGCTCCCTATAGAAATTGACCCCGTCACCTTTTCCATCAGGTTCCAAGTCCTGGAAATACCATCGACGTACAACTTCCTGCTAGGTAGGCCATGGATTCACATGACTTCCGGCATCCCGCCCAGCCTTCACCAAAAAATCAAGTTCATCAGAGACGGTCAGCTTATTACGATATTCGCGGAGCCTAACTTCGCTATCTATAAAGCTTCGGCCATTCCAATGATCGAAGCTAACGAGCCATCTAGCTTCCAAACGTTCGAATGTGCTTCGGTGATCTACGGGACGCAAATTCCCCATAGATTCTCCAACAACACTGCCTTTGTCATGAAATACCTACATGCATACGGATTTCAATGCGGTAAAGGTTTAGGCCACAGACTCGATGGACGGACAGAGCCATTCAAAGGGTCATCGCAGCTTAATAGAGTCGGATTAGGCTACCGTCGCCCCCGACAAAATCAAAATGATAGAATCGCCCGCAGAGAAAGGAAGAACCGGATCCAAGATTTACCCTATCTTAAAGGCAAATTCATCTCCGCCGGGCCCATGAGTCCCATAGCAGAAGGAGACGAGGAGCAACCTCTTTTCTCAGACGATCACGACTCTCCCGAAAGTTCATCCACAGGTAATCTACCACAGGAAACCTATAGCGATGATGAAGGGATGGCACTAATGTTCGACGATCTGCAAGTCGCCGCAATTGATCCATCATCTCCGACCTCTGATCTTTATCACACTATCCGCGTATCACAGTCAATCGCGGTAATTCGGGCATTTTGTTTATTGTATGTTTCATTTTCAGTTATGAGATATCAATAAACGCAACTTTTGTGCGATATATGTTCTTGCATCTTGTTACATCTAATATCAAGAAAAGTTTCATATATTCTGTTCGTCTATCTTCTCTGATAATATATAATACAAAAACACAAATTTCAAAAAAAATACATGACTTAATGTTCATCCTTTTACATTTAAAAGAGATTAAACAAATTTTAACATATTGAGAGTAAGACTTCAAAAACGAATCGGATTCGAATCTGATCAGAAGCCACACCAATAGTCAAAGACAGAAGGCGTCAAGCCCAAGGAGATCCATATCATTTACATCTCCGAGCTTTCAGAATAGTTATCGGACATTCATACAGATCCATACTGGGGCAATGCAACATTCCCCAGTTTCCAGTTACAGAGAAAACACAAATCCCGTCACTTCAATGGCCGGATAAATAAGCTATACGAGAAAAGACTATCAACAGTCTTTCATCCTCAGTGCTACTGATGGAGAACCTCCGAAAACTTCATCAAACATATATGGCCGAGAATCTTCCAACAAGGCAACTTGGTCTTGAAGCAATTTCTCCCCATACCAAGAAGAAGCCAAAGTGAAGTTCTTCCCCAATCATTAAGAATCTTTTGTCATATCCAAAGTACTGTCAGACGGAGCCGTCATTCTATCAGATATGGATGGATCCGAGTTCCCTCTTCCTCTTAACTCTGGCATTTTGAAACGTTACTATATTTAATTAGTAATATCTGTTTCAAATGCAATGATTAGGTTCTGACTCCGATTAAAACACCATCTTCTTGACAATTGATCCGGTAAAATTTGAGTGTAGTACCACATCCACTCTCTCTTTCGAGGCTTCAATACAAATTTCCTTTTCTCCTCTTATCTAACAAGAGCGATTCAAAAAATATATATATGGCATCATCATGAATATACGATGATCAAAGAAAATCGCCACCCCCTTTACACAAACAAAAAGGAGAGATTCTTCAAAAGATCTCTGCTTACATCTTTCTGAATTCTTCAGCCTCTCCTCACAATGGAAGTGCTTACACTCGCTCAAAGTCATCGGACCTTAGTCAAGAAGTTTATGCCTTGTCGAAGTCAGAATCCGAGTCAATTTCTGGAAAAAATCGTTGTCCGGCATAGTTAAAACCGGAGAAGGAAAACTATGGCAAAATCGGAAAATCCCGCATAATTAAAACCCGAGAGGGATTTATGGCGACACAAAGGGGATACAAATCCTGTGCAGTCAAAACCCGAGAGGAGACTACAACAAAAATGGATTAATCCAGTACGGTCAAAACCCGAGAGGGGATCATAGCAAAATCGGAACAAAAATCAAAGGCATCCAGCGTAATTATCAATCCCAAGGGTGAGTTACGGCAAAAATGGATACAGAAAAAGCCAATCAAAAACACACACACAGAACTACTCTCCGGAGTCAAGGGATACAACGAAGTTCTTCAGAACAGCAATGGAGTCAGAACCGATGTTGGCAAAACAATCGACTTTCCAAAGGAACAACTTCTCTAAGGATTTAGTCCGATTCGTATATTCCCAAGTTACTTGATGATCTTAATTCAAGATTTTCTATGAAAGATCTAGGGTATTTGCACTATTTCTTGGGGATTGAAGTTAAGTATGATAATGTTCTTCTATCACAAACAAAGTATGTAACAGATCTTATTCACAAAGCAGGAATGTTTGATTGTACTTCTAGTAACACCCCCATTTTAGCCAAACCTCCTGTTCTAGAGTCTGATTCTGCATTCTCTGATCCTCATTGGTTCAGAGTGATTGTTGGATCATTACAATATATGACACTTACAAGACCAGATATTTCTTTTGATGTTAATGTTGCATGTCAACACATGCATGATCCCAAAGAAAGTCATTATATTGTTGTAAAAAGAATTCTAAGATATATTAAAGGTTCTTTGTGTAGCAGTCTTCTATTTTCTCTTGGGAATTTTCAACTTCATGGATATTCTGATACTGACTGGGCTGGAGACAAAAATGATAGAAGATCAACTTCAGGTTTTTGTGTATTCTTGAGATCAAACTTAATTTCTTGGACTGCTAAAAAGTAACATACTATTGCAAGGTCTTCAACTGAAGCTGCGTATAGAGCTTTTGCTCATACATCAGTAGATATTTCTTGGATTCGGCAAGTCGTAAAAGATTTGTACATTTCATTTACTGCTACACCTGTCTTGTGGTGTGATAATATGTCTTCAATTGCCTTAGCTTCTAATCTTGTTTTCCATGCCAAAACCAAACATGTTGAAATTGATTATCATTTTGTTCGAGAAAACGTGTTAAATAAGGACCTGATTGTTAAGAATGTTGGTTCTCTGGATCAAGTTGCTGATATCTTCACCAAAACTCTTTTCAAGGATCGGTTCTTGTTTCTCAGGACCAAACTAATGGTTGTCTCCACACCCATTAGTTTGCAGGGGAAATCAATAAATTCTTTATGAATTTCTGAAAAACACTGTTTGATTTCTGGAAAATGAAGTATAAGGATAATTGTTTTCTATTTGGTCTTCCAGAAGTATATGTTTGATTTTCGTAAAATGATGAATATAATGTTCAGAAGTTTTGTTCTTCTAGTAGAACATGTTTAGATTTCCGGAAGAGGAAGAAGATATTGTTGCAGATTTGTTTTCTGGATTCACAGAACATCAGTTTTTAGGAAGTTCATGTTTCATTTTCTGGAAGAAGAAGTTGGTGTTTGATCTAATTTTTCGTTTTTCCGGAAGCTCATGTTCTATATTCCGGAAGTTGAATAATCGTATTGCTGCAGTCTTTGTGTCTGTCTTTACAAAATGTTAGTTTTCCAAAAGTTCAGGTTTTATTTTCCGGGAGTTCAGTTTTACAGAATCTCTGTTATGTTTCTTTCTTTGTGTTCTTGTGATAGCTGGCATATGATGTTAAGTATGTCAGTTTATTCTGTTGTACAGATGTCAAGTAGTTGGCGCCAAATGTGGTTAAGTCAGTTAGATTAGGTCGGTGTTGAGCTCTGTATAAATAGAAGTTCGGGTTGTATCTTTGTGATCATGAAGAAATGAAGAATTGAAAGTTACTCTGTTTTTACAATCTCTTTAGTTTTTTTGTATATCTGATTTTTCTACATCTTTGCACAAGGAAAAGCAACTCGAGTAGACTATTTCAGTTGTCAGATGAGTACTTATATAATTGCTTAATTTAGAGTGGTTTAGTATTTTGGATATAGTAGAAAAACCTATGTTTTGAAAGTGTTTTAGGGAAAATATGAGAAAAATCAACGAATCACGAGGTTTTGTAAATAAAAGATATAAGGGGTTTGAGTTAAGAGTTTAAGTAAATTAAAGAGAATGGGTTTTGCCATTAAAGAGAGAAAGGGTGAGTTTAATAAAAGGGAAAAGAAATGAGATTTCTAAGTTACAAGAGAACGAGTTTTATGAAATGAAAAGAAATTGGATTTTAGAAAGATAAGAAATATAAAGGGGATTTTAAAAATAATCAAAGAGATTTATGTTCATGCTTTAATAGCCTTGCTAGAGTACACGGGGTACATCTGGTACATACGTACTGAAGTATGGTCGCGTTCTCACGTTCAAATGAGACGTTACGTGCAAAAGCACAAGCCAGGTATCACATTCAAATGGGATGGTCCTTACCGCTGGGGCAGGGAAACGAGCAACCCTTAGTTTGTTTTGAAAGACACAACCCTTAGTTATCACTGGTGTACTTATCTGGGATATTCACAAGATCATAGATCTATCATAACGTGTGATCAACGGGAATGACCCTTAGCTATTATGGTTTTTGAGATAAGATATGAGATGAGATATGGGATGTGATATGTGATGAATTGGGATAGATCCAATATGATCCTTGATATTGAGATGAGGAAAAGAGGGAAAATGGGATTTTCAAATTAAATAAAGAGAAAAGGGATTTCAATGAGAAAGGTGACAAGAAGGGGTTTTAAATGAGAAATAGGTAAATGGGTTTTAAAATGGAAATATTTTGGAATGATAAAGAGAAATATTGGAAATGGGTTTTGAAAAAGAATTGGAAAATATTTTGGAAAAAGAAAAAAAAGAAATTTTAAAAAAGGAAAGTTTTCTATATTGAGAAAAGAGTTTTGAAATGAGATGGGTTTTGAGAAATAGCGATCCATAGCTATTTTATTTCTCTTTATTATATTTTTCTATAGTATTCACTAGACGTCATTGTTGACACATGTTTTTACGTGCCTTTTTTAGGTAATGGTGATTAGTGTCTACTAGTCCAGTCCAACTGCAGTAGTGGACTGTGCAGGATTCTGTGAGGGGTTCAGAGTTTGTGGTGTTAAAGAGTTATATTTATCTTTTGTTGTATTTAAGAGAGTTTTATTTCTCTCACTTGTGTCAGAGTGATTTGTACATTATGTTGTACTTCAGTATAAGTTGTATCAGGGCATGTTGCCCAGTGTTGTATTGAGTAGAGTTTTACCCCAGTTTGTATCCGAGTTGAGTTAGAGTCTGTATATGTATATCATCGGCAGAGTTATGAGTTAGTTTTATTTCAGTTAGCAGTTTTTATTTCAGTTGGTGTATGATTAATGAGTTGTGGTCATGTATGGTTGTCACGTGTCAATCCTGGATGATCGGATCTACGATTATTAGGGTTGGGGTGTGACAATGTCCCAACCGCGTAGTCAGAGGTGTCACACATTATCTCAAAAGGAAGAGACCAGTCAGGTGATCGTATGATAGGGGAAGTGGATAGCATACCCAGAAGGGTGTCAAAGGCATGGAGACAAGCGGAATCAAATACTAAAGATGCATCTTTAGCAAGTAAGTCGTATAAAGGTTTGAAATCTTAGAGAAATCCTTGATGAACCTTTAGTAGAATCTCATATATCCCAAAAAGGAGCAGATATGCTTGACAATAGAGGGGAAGGAAGTTTGGAAATAAGGTCAACATTAACATGGTCTACTTCTATCCCCTCTTAGAAACAATGTGTCCTAGCACTATCCCCTCTTGAACCATGAAATGGATATTCTCTTAACTCGGCACAAGTTTAGTCTTATTACACTATTTAAGCATAGAACGATGATTTTGGAGACAACCATCGAAAGAATCTCCAAAAAATGAGAAATCATCTATGAAGACTTCTAAAAACTTCTCAACCATGTCCAATAAAATCACTATCATGCACCACTGAAAGGTAGCCAATGCATTACACAAGCCAAAAGGCATGTGCCGATAGGCAAATGTACCATATGGACAGGTGAAGGTGGTTTTTCTTGATCCACCGGGTCAACAGTCACTTGATTATACCCGGAATATCCATCCAGAAAGTAGTAATAGCTTTGGCCCACCAACCGTTCGAAAATATGGTCAATGAATGAAAGGGGAAATGGTCTTTCTTGGTCATTCAGTTGATCTTTCGATAGTCAATGCAAACGTGCTACCCTGTGGTCTAGCAGGTAGGCACAAGCTCCCCCTTCTCATTCTCAACAACAGTGATATCTGACTTCTTGTGTACCACTTTAGTGGGACTCACCCACTGACTATCAGCGATGGGGTATATGATACCCTAATCGAGGATTTTTACAACCTCCTTCATCACTACCTGTTTCATAATTGGATTCAACCTCCTCTGCATTTCCCTCGTGGGTTTAGCATTCTTCTTTATGTGGTGCATGCAGATGGAGGGATAAATTCCCTTCGGATTGACCATTGACCACCCAATTGCCCTCTTATGCTCTTCAAGAACTTCTATGAGTTGGTCCTCTTGCAAAATAGAGAGGTCCGAAATGATGATCACATACAGGGTGTCATTTGGGCCTAAAAAGACATATTTGAGTAAAGCTTGTAAAGGCTTAAACTCAAGTGTGAGAGGTGTCTCAATGAATGGTAGAGCTGGAGTGGTGGTTAAAGATGGTAATGGATCAAAAGGAATCGGCTATGTGGCTATGTCCATCAGAGGTGTAAGATTAAGCATAGAATTGACCTCTGCAATGGATTGGTCAATGTCGAACTCCTCATAGACAAAATGAGAAAGTCAAGCTTCTAAAGGATCTTCGATCAACACATATGGGAGTGTCTCCTCAACCAACTAATGTATCACATCAACTGCATAGCGGTTTTTCTCAAGTTGGGGTTGGTGAGCAGCACTATACATGCTGAGACTCAGTTTCATATTTCCAAAAGATACCTCCATCACTCCACTCTGCACATCTACATGTGCATTGGCCGTAGCCAGAAATAGACACCCCAAGATAACTGGTGTTTGAGCTTTCAAGGATATGGGGTGGACATACTCTGTGTCAAGGACAATGAAATGGGAAGGATAGTAGAAATATTTGACCTTGACAAGGACGTCCTCAAGCATGCCCCTTGGAGCCTTTACAGAATGATCGTCCAACTACAGAGTGACTGTCATGGGCTTCAACTCATCAAGTCTGAGCTCCGCAAACACAGAGTACGAGAGTAAATTGACACTAGCTTCTAAATCAAGGAGTGCCCGATTAATGGCACGAGTGCCAATAATGAATGAGATGATCGG